>LPNX010969487.1:213266-234756 GCA_001517045.1 Pseudotsuga menziesii
TGTATCATCCTAGGACACTTGTCCTAAAGTGATACGGTGACTTCAGTCCTTGAGAATGAATAGGGATTGTATCATCTTTGAAATTTTTTTCAGAACTGATCTAGTGACTTCGGTCCTCGAGAATGTGGTGGGATTGTATCATCCTTGAACTTCGATTCATAACGGATCCAGTGACTTCGGTCCTCGAGAATGTGGTGGGATCGTATCATCCCTAAACTTTGGTTTAGAACAGATCTGGTGACTTCAGTATTCGAGAATGTGGTGGGATTGTACGATCCCTAAACTTCGGTTCAAAAGAGATCCGGTGACTTTAGTACTTGAGAATGTGGGAGGATTGTATCATCCTTGAACTTTTGTTCAGAATGGATTCGGTGACTTCATTACTCGAGAATGTGGTAGGATTGTATCATCCTTGAACTTTTGTTCAGAACGGATTTGGTGAATTCAGTACTCGAGAATGTGGTAGGATTGTATCATCCTTGAAATTTTGTTCAGAACTGATCCAATGAATTCGGCACTCGAGAATTTAGTAGGATTGTATCATCCTTGAATTTTTGTTCAGAATTGATCCGGTGAATTCGATACGCGATAATGTGGTAGGTGTTTTAAAGGAAAGTATCCTATGGCTAGGGTTTAAGAGGCCATCAACGTACTGGGGTTGAAAGAGAGATGCACAATGTTCAACAAGCATATATAAGCAAGATCAGAGATNAAGTAACTAGCTGGATAGAGCCAGAATGTATTTCATAATAAGCCAAGCTATAGTGTTCTGGGAAAACCTCAATCCATAAATGTCCTTTTGTGTGCCAACATGAGGAATATCGGCACTCGGACGGAGAGGTGCCAATCTGGTGTATAATAGATACCCCCTAATGTGTGAGGTTAGAGGGGAAGACGATAGCCGACATACATTATAAAGGAAAACTGAGTATGGAGAGAACAAAGAATCCAAGATCGAAAGGCTCGAGTGAAGGTACCTGTAAGAGAGATAAATGTCAGAAAAACTGATCTCTAGAACATACACGTCCATATACAAAACAGCACCATAAAGATATAGGCGGATCCAACATATGTATAACTGATGAAACTATCATGGTCGCTCAATATGAAAAAAGGTGCCATATCAAATCTAAAGGAGCCATGGCCACAAATGAACAAGGTGGATCCATGCTCAACAATCGATCATAGCCACAAAAATACAAGGTGGATCTATGTCTCAGCAAAATGTCATATAAAATGTAACAAGGTCTTGCGCAACTTGGGCAATAGCAAAAGATGACAATGCTACTGTCAGCCCAAGGTATTCAATCCAAACCGCCCAAAAAAGGTACGAATCCGAACCATGCGAATAAAGGAGTTGAAGTCGAACATGGAGGAAGCCGTTTGATTACCAGTCAATAATGAAAACCGTTAACAAACGCGAGGCAAACCACCATTAATGAAAATGGTCCCCAAGGTACCTAGTACATTCTAACAAGTGTGATTACAAGGACTTGAAGTCGAACACTTGAAGAATCCATAAAGTAGGAGACATTAAGGTATCCCCACTACCCAATAGCAATGGAAATTGCCATTGAGGACAACAATTCCCAAGGTACTGTCATAAAACTCTAAATCTCATCCCCAGAGCAAGATGTGTTGCAGTCGATAGGAAGAGATCCGTTGGAAGGAAGGCATTAAGGCATCCTTCATCATCCAACACGAGGTAAGTCAAAGACTAAGTGGATCTGGAATTGGTACTGAATTTCACAAAAAGGACCACCATGAAGACATGATGTAATGAACTGATACCAGGGAATGGCCGACACAAAAGGTCAAGGAAACTGCAGAATGGTCGACAAAGGTTTAATCCTTGAACAATGAGAACGACACAAAAGTGACTTAGGCAGCTTTTGACCAAAAAATGACCAATGAAACAAATCTGCAATGTAGGAGACATTGACAGATTCCCCATATAATTGGAAATAAAACCAAGTGGAGGAGTAAGAAAATTTGAATCGGGATAAGGTCAAAATACTAGGACCCAACTGTTGATAGACTCAAAACTGGTGCTTTGTTCAAGGAAACAAGACTTGTTGCCAAGATGTAAAAAGACATGGAAATAAACCTTCCCCGTCCCTTCTTTCTTGTAAAGGTTTAACGAGTCCAAGAAAGCAAACTCGGGACCATCTTCATTTTTTGACAAGCTCGAAGAAAAGAAAGAAGAATGCTTGATAAAGCACTGATTCATGGATTTTACGAGCCCGAACTAGTACATGCTCGACGGTGTTTTCATAGTTTAGAGAGTCTGAAAACTCCAAAGAAGACTCCAGGGGGGGTCCTTTTTCGTACAATTTAGTCTCCTGAGGCCGAAAAAGTATAAAACAAACCAAAGAAGAACTCTCTTAACTTCCGAAGAAGAAAAGGCACACCTTTTTCTTACTTAGTCAGGAAGGTCCAAAAAAGGTTAAATTACCACCTACCCAACTCTCCTTCAAAAGCAGCATATAGCCTGAGTTTTACGAGTGTGAAGGAAGGCAAGATCACTCGGAAATATCCATTTGATTACGAGAAATGGGGCTTACAACAATAAAATCGATGCTTTTTTCTTTAGGGTTTAACGAGCATGACAAAGACATAAAGTACACTCGGAATCTTTTTCATGTTTTGGTCCAGAGCATGAAAAAGAGAAAAGTAAGCTCATACCGGGGGTTCCTTTTCTGTAAAGTTAGTCCCTCAGGTCCGGAAAAGAGATAAAACTATGTCTGAGAATACTCTTCTCAATTCAAAAAGAAAAGAGAGGGATCCTTTCTCGTATTATTCCACATGGTCTGAGAAAGAGATAACCTACTACCAATGTGGATTCCCATTCACATAATCTTAACGAGCCTGAACGGACAAGTTTACTCGACAGTCAAGTCTATTTTGAGGAGTCAGACTTGGGCCTAAAAAAACTCAAAATCTTTCCCGTGAAGTTTTAAAGAGTCCGGAAAAGTCAAATCGTGGCCTCCTTACTGTTTTTAACGAGCTCGAAGGAGAGCAGAAAGAATGCTCTATTTGCGAGGAGACGAGTGTCATAAACAGGCTAAACTAGTTCCAAGCGCAAGGAACAGACCTATGCATAATGTAAGGAAAGCGACCAAGATAAGGACACTCGGGGAAAGTCTCCTCAAGGTAAAGGGTGTCAAGTTGCAAAGGCAAAATGATACAAGGCTAGGTGGCAATGAGAACAAAGATGAGGGCTTATACAACGAACTAAAAGTGTGGAAGCCAACATCAGGCTCATAAGCGCGAGCAAGGCATATGCAAATGCAATTACAGCTTGAACAGCAAGTTGAGGCCCATAAACAGTTGTCAATCCAACTAATAATCCTGTCTCCAAGAAACAACAACATCAGAAGAAACGATCCGATGCGGGTCACTTTGGCAGAAACACTTGTGACTTTGCTATTCTCTATAAAAGGTAAAGTCAAGGTAGAATCAACCAAAGAGGATTCTATAGCACCAAGGCTTGAGGGTTTATAATCAGTAATATCAACCTCAGAAGGAGAGAAAAAATCAACAAGGGGGATAGAGTCTGTAGGAACACACTCAATATCCAAGGAGTCGAAAAATTCATAAGAAAAATCAAACTCATCAGGATCACTGAGTTGCTTTTCAAAGGAAGAGTCAAAAGACTCAACAAGACCAACATAAGAAGAAAGATCAGGATTACTAGGCAAATCAGGGTTAGACTTAGTCACAACTGAACCACCATCCAAAAGAAGGTCAGACTGGATCAAAGACTCTAGGAATACTTCATCCGAAGGAAGGAGATCATCCGAGATAGGACACATGTCTAAACTTTCAAATGGATTGACAGAGTGGAGAGAAGACTCTATAGTCTGTATAGGATGACTCACCCGATCAACTGCTGGGACCAAGTCCCGAGAAGGTAAGCATGAAAACAGAGGCTACCTCTCTGTAGCAATTGAACACAAATGACAAGAAGCCACATAGTTCACCTGTGGCGGGGTAGTGTCTACAGAAACACTGGGAATCAATAAAGGAAAGACTTGGTCTCTAGTTGGGTCAGGAGACGGATCAAGAAAATCCAACTGATCGATAGTGACAATTTCTTCACCATGATTAAAGTACATCACACGAAAGAATGTTGACACCGCAGCTTGCATGGCATAGACATAATCACGTCCAAGGAGCATATTAAAATCCAAGGGGTCTTCTATCACCATGAAGTCAACTAAGACGGTATTCCCACCCAAAGTAACAGGTGTTTGAGGAAGAATTCCCAAGGCTAGACAAGTTCTTCTATCAAACGCCAGTAATTGACTAGCAGTCGACACAAGGCTGGGAGATCCCATACCTCGCCAAGCACGAGCACACAAAATACTAACTGAGGCTCCTTCATCAACAATGCAACGAGCAATTGTATAGGGTTCAACTTTGACCTTTATCTGGAAAGGTGCATAGGAAGGAAGGCGCAGCTCAACTAGGCTATCCCAATCAAAGGAAGCAATCCGAGAGCTTGGTGGGGGTTGATCCGAAGCAAGTTCAGTGCCCCCTTGTTCAGTAAGATCTGAACTGGCAGTGAAGAAAATGTGACTAGTAGACACTTCACTCTCCAAAGGAAGAGTGGGATTGATCGATAATGGAATCGATTCAACCGCTTGGTGAAAGTCACTCTCCGAAGGGAGAGTGGGATTGACCAACGATGACATTGGTTTAATCACATGAGGAGCACTCTCCGAAAGAAGAGTGGGATCGACCAAATCTGAGATTTGTTCGACCACTTGATCAACCAACGGTTGAGTAGGATGTTGAGAAACTATAGGGTGTTCAGAAGAACGAAATCCATGAGTCTTGGACCACACTCTTCGCACCTCTGGGATAGCAGGGCACAGATGAGTAAGATGATCTCCCTTACATAGCACACAAGGGAACTTAAGATAATGCTTCGAACGACCAGTTTTCTCAACGGTATCAGCATGAATAGCAGTGGCTAACAGTTTGCTCTCAACATGACCTGCAGAGGATGAGAGTTTGCCCCCAGCGTGAACAACAGAGGCTGGGTGACTAGGTCCAACCTCACTAAGAGAGGCTGGTTGTTGAGAGACTCCATAATGTTCAAAAACAGGATGACCATGAATCCAAACTCTTCGCACCTCCGCAATAGAAGGGCATTTATAAGTAAGGTGGTCTCCCTCACAAAGCTTACAAGGAAACTTGAGCTTGTGTTTTGAATGGGTATACTTGTCAACAGTGTCAACATGACTCACAGTGGTTGACGAATTGTCTCCAGCGTGAAGAACAGAGGCTGAGAGACTGGGTCCAACATGACTGGTATAGGTTGGACGGGCACCATCAACATGAACAACAGAGGTTGAGTGGATAGGATCAACATGCTTTGCAGTAGTTGAGTGTGTGCCCCCAGCGTGAGCAACAGAGGCTGGGTGAACGGATCCAACTTGAACAACAGAGGTTGGATGGGGAGGTTCAACTTGAAAACTAGAGGTTGAACGAGTGCACTCAGCGTGAACACTAGAGGCCGAGTGACAGGATCTGACATGACCTGGAAAGGTTGGAAGGATCCCACCAACGTGAACACCAGAGGCTGGATGGATGGATCCAACTTGAACAACAGAGGTTGGATGGGAAGGTTCAACTTGAAAAATAGCGGTTGAACAGATGCACTCAACGTGAACACCAGAGGTTGAGTGACTAGATCCAACATGACCTGTAGAGGTTGGATGGGAAGGTTCAACTTGAAAACCAGCGGTTGAACGGATGCACTCAACGTGAACACCAGAGGTTGAGTGACTAGATCCAACATGACCTGCAGAGGTTGAATGGGTGCCCCCAGCCTGAACAACCGAGGCTGGGTGGAGAGGTTCAACTTGACTTGCAGAGGTTGAATGGGTGCCCCCTTGCTTTTGTGCTTTCTTCCTATTCCTCCTTCTTTTACTCCTTTTAGACTGCCGGTTACTAGTATCAGTACTTTCACCGCATGAGGTAGAAGGAGGAGGAGAACTAACTACAGGTGAAGGGGAGACAGTGTTTTGATGCCCTTGCTATAAGGAGCTTACTTGAGAAGCATCAGGAGCATTCAGGATAGTTGGAGTGAAAAAAAACCACACCGGTAGTCCTAGGGTGAATCCCGGAAGATTCAAGGTGGCCATCAAGGGAACACCAACATTCCCTGTGAGAGGAATAGGACAAGGAGCTCCCATCATGGGGATCTCTTGGTTGGTGTTCAAAGGGGTGCTAGCCATAGTTTCAAAACAAGAGACAAAGTCTAAGGTTGATGGTCAACCAAAATTACAAAGCAGACACCTAAAAGCCCACTAAGTACAGACAAACCACACAACACTCATTGAAAATTCCTAAAGCCCAAACAGACAACCAGCTATAAGATGTACTTTCCAGAAGAAAGCTGATAGACAGTTACTTGGCGTCCCGTGTAGATGTTCTTAGGCACAAGCGGAGGAATCACCCACCGCCCTCCCACACTTTCTACCGGGGTTACCTTCCAAGTCTGTCCAAGGTCAACCAGAAATAACCTTCCGGTGTACCTGTGTATGAACCCTAGATGTCAAGAGACTAAAGGCTACCTTGGAAATACCAACAGTCTGGGGGGACAGTCGCAAGCCGGACTCATACGCATGGGCAGGGTAGCCGAGCCTGAAAATCTGTCTAGGACAGAATCCCCAGATGCGCAAAAGTCTTTAGTTATGCTTTGACAAGGATTCAGAGGGTTATCTCCTCTGTCCAAGCCTCCACGCGGCCTCATGGTTAACTCCCGTTTGAGAGGAGCTTCCCAGATACATTGATAAAGTCAAGGATTTACCTAGTGAAAGGTCCACTACGTCTGAGTTTTATAACTTGTGGGAAGTTTACACTTCCTAGCCCACAATTCTAGCCTAAGCTAGTTGGTGTATGGCCCCTAAAAAACAAAACTTACTAGTAAATTTTAAATTATACGTTCATTTTAAAGGGATGTTTCTTACTCAGAGGGTAAATGGCATGAAACTAATGTGGTGTTTTGACTCAAAAAATGAAACAAAACGACTAAGCAAAGAGAAATGAAATGCAAAAAAGAAAATAGCTATTCTCTTTATATTTCTTTTTCAAATAGAAAACTTGAAAGCCAAAAAAAGATCAAATCTTTTTATATTTTTTTTTCAAAAACAATGATATGCCATGCAATCTAGACTAAAAACCTAATCTACATGCATATAAAGCAAACATATGTTTTTGTATTTTTATTTTATAAATGCAAAATAAAAATCAGTCTATCAACTAATGCAAGCAAATACTGAAAGCAAAGCAAATAGACAACTACTCTACACCCCAAAAACAAACCCTAGGTCTCCCTAAAGTTGAATATAAACCTCTCTTGAAAGGAAGGCTCACAAAGATAGACAAGCCAACAACTTTGGAATGAAGAGACTGAGCAAAAAAACTGACACAAACAAAGGTCAAGAAGTCCCAAGTATCAATCTAATACTGCAAACAAAGGCTGCTCAGTACCTTGTACAACAAGGTCAAGCCAAAGAAAGAGGTGGGGGGAGAGACAGCAAAACAAGTTCTTTTTAATTTTCTTTTATAAAGGCAAAAGAAAAACTACCTACAAGTTAAAAACATGCAGATAACAAGAACAAAGCAAAAGGGTCTCTGCTATATAATCACCAAACAAACTCTAGAGTGATCTAAAGTCAGTATAAACCCTACTTGGAAAGGAAGGCTTGTATAAAAGACAAGTCTACTACTTTGGCAAGGTGAAGTTAACCAACAAAAGAAGAAGGAAACCAACACCAAAAAGCTTCTGAAAATCAAACCAAAGTCAAGAACAGAGGCTGACCAAAAACATAAGCCAAAAATCATACCAAGCAAAGGAGGCAAGGGGGAAGGAACAAAGAACAAACCCTAATGCTATAAAAAGGCTTACCACATAGATAGAGAACAAGCAAAAAGGATGACACTAACTCCCTAGAGTCATGCACCTGCAGAGGACCCTAAAAGGCCTACCCAAAACACCTTCAAATAGAAGAAAAATCACAAAAGAGGAAAAAACATTGTTTAAAGGGGCATTCGCGACTGTCTATAAGTGCAACCCGTGAATGATTCGCGACTATTCAGTACAGCAACCCGCGAATGCAAGCAAGTATTCACAACTGTTCAGAAGAGCAACTCACGAATGGGTGGAAAAATTCCCAAAAAGGTCAAAAACCACCTTAAGAAGGCAGGGGAAGTGTGCTATCAGATTTATAAAGTGTTCCTAGGTGGCAAGAAGGACCTGAAACAATGTAAAAGGCTGAAAGAAATCAAGAGAAACCCCAAACAAACAAGGCCCTCCCCAGCAGAGTCACCAGTTCTGTTGTAAAGGAAAGTATCCTATGGCTAGGGTTTAAGAGGCCATCAACGTACTGGGGTTGAAAGAGAGATGCACAATGTTCAACAAGCATATATAAGCAAGATCAGAGATGAGAAAGGTCCACACCTGAATAACTGAAGGTTGGTCCAAGCTTTCTCTTCAATCCTCTTCTTGCTCCTCTCGCTCCAAGAGACCTGCAAAACGAATTATACCTTCCTCAAACCATTATGACCACATATAAAACAATGATAATCAAATAAACATGGAATAAATGATCTGAATAACATCATCATATGATCATAAACAAAGATTCAATCACACATTGAACAATGATTTGGGAAGAAGAAGGACATCACATCTTTATAAATCTTGAAAACAAGTACAAATATACCTTCTCTTCAAGTTTGGCACCTCACGAAACCTTGATCTGGTTCTGTTGCTTCTCTTCTCCAAAGAACTCAGCCTCCAAGCTCTGCAACACAAGGGGAAGACCTCTAGGGAAAAGTGTGGGAAAAGAGAGTCCCAATTCCTCCAGCATAACAATGCATAAAATCCAAGTCCTTCTCATGGCCTTTCCTACTTCTATTTATATGGGTGAAATAAGGTAGTTTCGAAGGTTGAATAAGTTACAGCAGTTAAGGAAATTAAGTTAAATAACTTAACTAATCTCTAATTAACGTGATTTTTTATGTTTAAATTCTAAGAGACACATTCGCGGGTATGTAGTAGAGCAACCCGCGAATGATTCGCGACTATGTATAAGGGCAACCCGCGAATACATAGATTCGCGACTTGCTACAAAGGGGACCCGCGAATGACTCGCGAGTTGTATAGAAGGATAGTCGCGAATACATCCTAACATGTCAAAAATGGCAAAGTAAAAAGCTGGATAGAGGCAGAATGTATTTCATAATAAGCCAAGCTATAGTGTTCTGGGGAAACCTCAATCCATAAATGTCCTTTTGTGTGCCAACATGAGGAATATCGGCACTCGGACGGAGAAGTGCCAATCTGGTGTATAACAGTAGGATTGTATCATCCTTGACCTTTTGTTTAGAATGGATCCGGTGACTTCGATCCTCGAGAATGTGGTAGGATTGCATCATCCCTGGACTTTAAGTCCAAAAGTGATCCAAAGACTTTAGTCTTCGTATTGTGGATTGCAGGTTGTTGCTGATGATGATGATGTTAATGATCGAAAGATCAAAGTGTGATGATGATGATATGACTGATCGAAAGATCAGAGTGTGATGATGATGATGTTATTGATCGAAAGATCAGAATGTGATTATGATGATGTTGTTGATCGAAAGAGCAAAGTATGATGATGATGATGATTATTGATCGAAAGATCTGAATGTGATTATGATGATGTTGCTGATTGAAATTTCAGAGTATGATGATGATGATGATGCTGATCAAAAGTTTAGTGAATGATGATGATGATGATGATGCTGATCGAAAGTTCAGATGATGATGTTGTTGATCAAAATGATGCTGTCGATCGAGTGGTCAAAGTGTTGTTGCTGCTAAAGTTTGAAGATGAAGACTATATGTTGAAGATGATGAAAATCTTCCAATGATTTATAGACATATCACCCTGATGATGTTGATGATTCCCTCTCTCTCCTACAACTGTTGTTGTTGTTGTTGTTGTAGAATACCCTTCTCGTTAAGGGGGAGTGTTGAATTATTGTAACTTTGAAGAATATTTTAAATGTATTTTATTGGTCCCTGATGTTCCTATCGGGAGAATTACTAAGATTCATGAGCAATTCCCCTCCATTGTAAGTCGGGTCATTATTACCCTCTGAAATATATTATTATATTAAGTTAGCCCAGTTATGTATACTCGAGCCTACATAACTGGGTTAAATGTCAAGTGAAATAAAGAATATAAATAGAGTGAGGCGCCTATCATTTGAGACACACACACTCACTTGTGTAGCGCATAAGAGAGATAGAAAGAGAAAGAGCTGTAACTGGAGAAGGAGGAGGATCAGTTTTGGGTTTTACCTTTTATCTTTTGGGGCTGGGTTTTTCCCATTAGGGTTTTCCCAGGATAAATTTGTGTTGTTCTTGTGATACCGTTTCTTTCAGTGATCCTGTCTATATGCTTTTATGAAATTGAAATTAAATGTTGATCATCTAGCTTAGCATATGTAATTCTAACAATAACATAAACATAAGTGTGGCTATGATCCCTTGAGCCATGTGTCCTAATGGATTCATCCCAACAAACACCAAAACACCAACCCAGGGCATAAATTCCCAACACAATGGGGGACTTCTACCCATCAAGGGAGATAGTAAACATAGTCACTAATCTAATACTCCTTGAAATGAAAAACAAGAATACCTACCTCGAATTTACCAAGGGTCATGAGCCCCTCTATACCAACACTTTTACATAAAATAAGCCCCAACTTGGCCTTTACAATGAAAAACAACCACTCCTCTTTGGTCCATCTAATATGGCACACTACAAAGGATCTGGAGGGTAACAAATCCCTCCAAGGATATTTTTGCATTTGATTGAAAATAAGTTAAATTTGGTTCTTGCATGTTTTAACTACTCTATTTGTGTTAATCAGTTCTAAAATTGGAATCTTAAATTGACATCTTGACTCTATTTTTTCCCTATATTGAATAACCATTGGTCTCACGGTGCTCCATCACCTTATTTTATATGCTATAACTTCATTTTTGTTAAAAATAATTTTTCATATCACCTTGAGCCAACATTGTATAGCCTTATTAGACCCATTTTACAAAATCCCCCTTGTGTCAAAGGAGAGTTGGCCCAAAGTTAGAATGTAATGTCCCCATTTTTAATAATTGCATAGTAGGACAATTCCATCAATTCTATTAGTTCCCTAGGATAGATGGATACATTTGAAATTTTAATAAAGGAGCTAATAAATGATGTTCAGAAATTAGAATGGGATAAATATTTAATAATGTATCTTATTAAATAAATACAAGAGAAAATTGAAGTGGCAATGGAGCATGGAGACACATGGAGACTATGAGGCCCACATAAGCTAGAAATTTTGTGCCACATAGCATCCTCCTCTTTCAATTTCGAATCCATGGAAAGTATAAAGGTTCTTGGATGATTTATAAGGATAATACACTTGACCATAGGCATCATAGGTTGAATTCGGGAGGAAATGTAACTTACATAGGAAATGAAGACTCATTTTGGAGCTAGTGAGACACTTGGACTAGATTCCCTAGTTATGATGAAGATGCTATGAAACCTAAGACACAAATCAGATATGAAGGCTGAAATTTGACATATCTGACATTTCAGTTCGAAATAGAGCATCCAAGATAGATCTCATGTGATTTGGGGAAGCTCAATGGGTTCCTACTCAAATTGGGGGAAGATGGAAGGCTAGAAAATGGAGGACACAAGGAAAATCTTGAGCACACACCCAAATTCGAATTGGATTGAGTTTGTGGATGGATTGGTAACCTTATAATTCTAAGTATGTTTATAAAATACAAGAATCAACCAATATAATATCTTTTTATCATTTGAGAAATTGTCATTGTGAATTGTGAGAGCTAGTGGATGACTAGTTTTCTTGCCTTAGCCAATTTCGAGGGTGAAAGATTCCCATCAAAATTGGTGTTTGGAGAGTCCAATCAGGTATTTCATGGATCTTTAATGGAGTCTTATTTTCAGGTGTAATATACAGGGAAACATGTGGAATCTTCTATTGCAACACCTTCTCTTCACCATTTCCCGTTTTCTTTGCATATTCATGCTCATGGAGGGATTGCAAATTGGGTGAGATATTGTACTTTTTGGGAGAGATATTCCTGATATATTTATGATTATAATCAGTTAAATATTATCTATTCTTCATTCTCATAAATTTTCAAGTCTAAATACCCAATATGTGTATGTCAAAATGACTTTTAATGAGCAAACACTGACCATTTCCACTTTTTATTGATATATGCCATGGTAATACTTATTATTTAGAATGGATGAATGTCTCTATGATAAATTTATGATGAATGGAATGTAATTAATGTTTATTTAAAGTCTCATGTTCATTAATTAAGCATTGAAATCCATTTTACTCATTTTTATTGCATTGGAAGAAGATTTGGTTCATTTTCCCCAAGGATCGAAATTGTGATTTGGGAGCTATTTTGGAAAGAGTCATAACAGCCTGTATAAACTGAACCATGATGGATATGAGACTTTAAAAATTTCCCTTACACATCCCATACCTCTTATAAATTCTATTTCTTTGGGATCATTTGAGAATCCATTTCCGGCAATTACCTAGGGGGAATTGGAGCCCTAATATGCTAGTAAAGACTCCTACTTTGAACAGAACATTAAAAAAGTTTGAAAAATTAATAGGGTGTTCATAAAACATATATGAAAAACATATTTAATTTATAATATCATTAATGTACCTTATAATAAAATTTGGGAGCATTTGGGTCAATTTGGAGGTCTAGACATCAAAACTAGTTAAGGTCGAAATTGGGGAAAAAGTGAAAAAATTGGTCATTTAATAAAATTTCAAAAAGGGGCATTAAAAGTGGTATCAGAACATGATATTGGAACCTGAGGTGGTATAATATTATTAGGACAATAATTAAGGGACCACCATTAGATATTTAAACCAAAAGTGCTTTTGTTGAAGAGGAAAAAAATAAAAATAAAAATAAAAATAAAGTAAGAGAAGAAGGCATTTTCTTTTAGGAAACTATGACTAGGGATGAAGAGGGAACCTCATATGATGGAGAGGAGCATATAAAAATAATGAAACATATATTTTATGACATTACCAATAACATGACCCAACAACTTATACAAGGATTCAAATTGATGGCTAGCCAACTTAGGGGTAAGCTGGCAGCAGGGGCAGTAAAAGTTTCCATCATGGAGAGACACCTAAGACTATTCATTTTGAATAATTTTATGATTGGTTGAATGAAATTAGGAACAATAATTCAAATTTTAATTCATTAAGGGACAATCATCAATCCACAATTTTGTAGGAGCATGAAATGAGAAATAATCATACTACTTGTGAAAAGAGCCTAGATACACCATTACAAAAAGAAACAAAGAACATAGAGATTAGATTTGAAAATGTTTTTGCAAACCAAATTTTTAGTAAACATGAAAATGAATACCTTGTAGCAGTTGAAGAAGAAACAAATGAACTTCCCCATCCCCACTTGAGCTTCATGAAGTTGGTCCAAGCAAGAAGGAAGAATATGAGGAGGTTCATTTGCAAGAGCCTCATTTTCTTGGAGGGTCCTTAAAGATGAATGAAAAGAAGATCCAAGAGGCCCTTAGAATACTCCATGACACTAAAGAATTGGTATCAAATTCTTGTTGGAGAGCTACTTCCTTGGAGGATCCATCCTTCCTTGAAGACATGTAGAATATTCAAAGAGAAATGTGCAACATCAAAGGTAATTTCATATCTTTTATTTTTGATAGAAAAAATGTCATTGAGCTTAGTGAATGGTTACATGAATCCTACTTGAAGAAACTTCTTGAAAAGTTGCAAGGCACTTTTTTTTCCTCCTATGTTTCATATTGTCAAATGGTAGATTGTATGGAGGATTCTCATGACATGGTGGATCATGAGATATGTGGAAATTTGAACGTGTTTGATGTGTTTGGAGATGATATTTATGGGAGCCAATCACTAGTTTTGGTGTAAGAGGAACTCGAGTTGCCTCTTGAAGATGGGTTCACACTTTTTGAAGAAGTGCATGATTCCACTACCTTGGAACCAACCTATGGGAAAAGTTTTTCAATTTTAAGGGAGGTGCATAATCCTACCCCTATGGATCCTTCACATGATGAAAATTTTGCACTTTTTGACCATTTGGGTCAGGGATGATTTTAAGAACCCCCCCTAGATTTATATGTATAAAAATTAGGTGAATCTCTCCGATATATAGGAAAATTCGAAGGCGATTTTATCAATAATATAATATGTATATATAAAAAATTTGGCGAATCTTTCATTTTATTATATAATGTTGTAAAATTTTGGAGAATCTTTCATTTTATTATATAATGTTGTAAAATATTGGCGAATCTTTCATTTTATTATATAATGTTGTAAAATCTTGGCGAATCTTTCATTTTATTATATAATGTTGTAAAAACTTGGCGAATATTTAACTTCATTATAAAAAATTGTAAAAACTGGTGAATCTTTCACTGATTTATAGAATATTGTCAAAATAAAAGAATAACAACATTAGTCAAATAACATGAATCACATCATCAACAATAGAACATGTAGACTCACAAGTCACAACAGGAAGGTGTCAGTGAAACACAACTGCACTGACTAGATTAAAGGCAAGTGGGGACTCCACTTGTTATCCCGTCCTTAATGGTCCAACGGACATGTGGGGACCTAAATCTTGACAAACTGATAAACTCATAGAATCACACATTATGCTTGATCTTGGCCTCCACTAGCCAATTATGGTTATGGAGGCTAATACAATTATGCATTGTAATTATGCCAATTGATTATTGCATTAGATGAATGTTGGTCTTGTGCCAATAGGTATCCTACGATCAATGCATAGGAACCTAGTGCATAGACCATTTTTCTCTTCACTTAGATATGTAGAGCTCGTTTATTTTTTTGAATAACAATAAGTATTTACAAAGAAAATATATAGTCAGCGTAAAAGAATTGAAAAAGTGAAGAAAATTAATTCATGCAACTAAAAGTTAATAAAAGAATATTTTCTCAAATCCTAAAACCAACCTTGATTCAAGCTAAAACAAAGGGTTAAATCAAGCATCGAATGAGAACTAGATTCATTCAAAGGAATTGACATAATATTTAACCAAAATACACACAAACTTCAAAAATCGACAAAATGCTTCAAACAAAAGCAATAAACAAACCATAAAAAATTGTCAAGATATATGTGCTAAACACCAACATGGTTTCATGTACTTGATTGAGCCCATTCTTTCTTAGCGAAAGTGTTGTCAAATTAGTTATTTATAATTTAATGTTAAGAAACTATCTATGTGAAGAGATAGCTCCTTGGCCTAGCTTTCTCAAATGCTAGCGTCATTTCCTATCAGATACAAAAAAGAGACAATGTAAGAGATAAATATCAAACCATCAATCTTAAAATAAGCTGCATGAAGGTAATGTAGCTCAAATCATCAATGTTACAAAAAAAAAGTATAATGTAGAATATATTTTTACCTAAAACATAACCTCAAATGCATATATGGAGTTGGGGTTAGGTTTGAGTTATGCTTTTAGCTTTTTATAGGAGCTACTTTTGGGTTCCCTCTTTGTATTGTTAGCTTTTAGCTTTTTATAGGAGCTACTTTTGGGATCCCACTTTGTATTGTTAACTTTTATCTTTTTATAGGAGCTACTTTTGGGATCCCACTTTGTATTGTTATCATGGTACTGCACAGTCCTCTTGACCTAATTTTGGGATCATTTGTTGGACATTAATAAAATAATCTTATCTTATCATAATTATTTTTGTTACCTTCATCATATGCTTAATGTGTTACTTTCAGTATATTCTTAATGTACATATTGTGTGCCAATTAGTTGTTAGATTACCACAAGGTTAGTTAAGCACACAAAGTCTACACCACCAGTTTTAGATTGGGTGCCATCATCAAAATGGGGGCAAGTGCCCAAACATTTCCCAAGGATTTATTTCCAAGGAAAAAAAACACCAATGTTCCACCAAGTTTCTAGGATATGCAAATTTGGGAGCAAGGGAACACATCCAAGGGGACATGTGGAATCACCCCACAAAATCTATGGAACATTGAAGTCTCCAACATAGGAGGCCAGCCCAAATACTAAAAAGATTTAAGATATGAGAATTGAAACGTTAACCATTAAAACTATTACATAACAACAATTTAAGCTTATCCAATTGGCAAAAGCACACCCAAATGCTAATATCCAGCACACGGTAGCAAGAGAACAAGTCTAGAAGTACCCTGTTCTGAGCATTTTCTTCTAGCAATGCTAGACCCTGTTTTGAGTATTTTCTCCCAGTTGCAACGTCACAACCAATAGCCATGTTGTAGAAATTCAGGCCTGCAGTAGATTAATTTCACCCACAACAATTAACAATTGATCATGCAAAATTATCAACAATGGAGACTGAATATGGAGCTGTAACACAAAATTATATTAACTGAGTGTACAATAGCCAACCCTGTAATAACATAGGCTGCTGAATATATAGAATACATGAGAAAATCAAATGCATAAGGAAGCATCCAAATCTAGCATAAAGCAGGCTTACCCAAAATAGGCAAATCCCCCATAGGTGTAAAAAGCTGATCCCAAATCTATCAAGGACCCCATGAATTAGCAAGGGTGCATAGGCAAGCTAAAGAGTGGTCAAATGGCAGCTCATACATGCTTTTGCATGGAGGAAAGAGTGGAGGAGGAAGAGGCAACAAAGCTGATTCACCTCACCTAGTCTTGCTTCCTATGTGCCTTAAAACACTGAAAAAGCAGGGTATAAAGCAGAAAAAGAAGATGGGCGCCTAGGAGGCCAGGAATAAAACAGATTTGATTCCTAAGGCTTTCCCAAGCACTACATGAGTCAATAATGGCAAGTTTGACCTCTATGGATAGGCAATTAGCAACTTGCACATGGTGGGACTCATGGACTAGGCAAATAAGACAAATATAAATGAATTAATGTCTAAGTGGGTAAATACTATGGGTTGATTATTCTAACACATGTAATAGTAAATGTTTGAGGTATTTATTTTCCAGTAGCAGAAAATAATTAAGTATTTACTATTCACTGTACCCACAATATCCAACAAGGGATTATGGAAAATACTTGAGGTATTAAGTTTTAACTTTTAACTATGGCCAAAACAATAAATATCCAGTAGCAAGGTTTCTACGATTCCAACAGTCCACATCATCTAGCAGCAAGAATTATGTTTCAAAGCATCTGGGAGTCACAGGCCGAAGGTCTCAACTCTCCCTCACATGGTCTCCCTCACACTGCCATGCCCACATAGCCTCACTACTCACACAACTTAAAAGACAGTGCACAGAACTCACAGTCCCACTAAATGGCTTCATTTGTGCACCATGATTTGCATTAGCAACAACAACACTATTAATCTTCTTCCAATTTTTATTAGCTTCTGCTAATTTAACTTGACCACCAATTCGGCTTCTTCATGCATCAAACGGAGTTAAATGCTATATAACATATAAGAATCTACCAATTGATTGGATTTTTAAATCAGGTATTGCCGCTCTTGTTGTTAAGAGCTTCCAATAATTAAGGGGGTAGAATTTTTTATTCATTGAGGCTTTAAATATGTCCCAAGTCACAGCCTGCATGGAACCAATATTTATCTTGCACTCACATAAATCCTCCCACCACGGCAAGGAATGTGCCCAGAAATCATTTTGATTCATGTATGAGGATTAAACAGGACAACATGCCTGGGTTTTCTTTCAATCATCCATAGAACTATTGAGGGATCAGAGAGCTCCATCCATATCAAATGAGATCACAAATTATCCATGTCACCATCACATAAACCAAATATCTACTAATTTGGACTCCAAGGCATCATACTAAGCCATCCATCCATGATAAAACAAATGCAATCAACAAAGGAGATTCGTGGCCTAAGCATATATTAATGATCATGAACCAGTTGATATTAAGAAGACAGGTCTTGGAGCACCTAGGCTCTATGCAAAGCAACAAAAACAATTATTTAAGGATGCTATCGAAATTTGTAGGAGCATGGTTGCTAAAGATATCTTGAGTTGCACATAGGCAAACAATTCAGTTCCAAAATTTATTAACTAGACATATAATTGCAAAAGAATCCTGACATTGAGGGAACAAAGAAGATCAATCAATCAATTGGTGGATTGGTTCCACGTATTTCAAAGTATTTTGGGAATTAGTACCTAACATATGAAAATTATGCCAATTATATTAGAGGAATTTTGGTCTCATGCCAATAGGTCTCCTACGATGAATGGAGAAAACCTAGCAACCATTTGTCTAGGTGGATTCAGAACACAAGGAGGAGCTTGAAAATCTAGAGGGGTTTGAATAGTTGGTGGGATAAAAGGCTGAAAGCTTTGAACAATAGGGTTTCTTTCTTTAATTTTCATAGAGTTTTGATTACGCAAATCAAAGGCAATCTATGTCGTTCTTGAAATAATCCATAATGTCGTTGTAAAAATTTATCTAGTTACTTCTATGATTTCTCTATTCACACTATATTCTTTGTGATGAAACCTTGGGGTCATAACACCCTTGATTAGAGAGTGTCATTGTCCCATCTTTCTTTCGTTGCAAGACTAACAAAGCAAAATGCTTTCAACAATTTGTGTGCTTCAAAAATTGAAATGAGCACTAAGGGCATTTGAGCTTGAATTTTGCATTATCACTAATTAAGCTTGGTCGTATTTGACAAGTCTAGTGATTTATGAGACTTTGGATTACATCACAATGATGCATTCACCTTACCAAACATTCACACCATGCACATTTCTAATGGGACAACATCAAACTCTACTTCATCAACATAATTGATTGGATGATGAAATTTAACTTGCTATGTACAGTTCAACAACTGCATGCAAAACGATATTTTGATACCAAACTGTGCCTATTTAAATAACAATAAATTTATCATTCATACACAATCACAATATAATGGAAAATCAATATGTATTATACAATGCCATAAATAAATGTTGGGGCTTAGGGCAGACCAGGGTTCTTATACGTTTATCTTCGCACCAACAAAGAGACCCACAGTGTTGGCCCTTTCGGCAACAACCTATGAACAGGTTGCAGTCTCACCCGAAACAGCTATGAGGTGCTGCAGAATCAGGTTTCTACAGGAAAAATAGGGATATTACTGTACCTTTAGCCTTAACAAATAATAATCATGCAATACAAAGCTATGACATTCACTTAAATAGCTTTGCAGTTTAGATAAAAAGACAGTTTCTTGCTTAACCCTTAACTGGGAATTCACAGCGAAGTTAATACTTAACCATTTATCTTACTTTATCATTCATCTACTTATCAAATGCATAAAACATAACAGGAACAAAATAACAAGAACCACCACAACACAAGATATACGTGGTTCACCCCCAGGGTAGGGGCTACGTCCACAGAACTGCGTTTATATTCAACACTTTACAAAACCACCGTTCTGATCTATGCACTCAGCTGCAGATCTTCTCAACAACCCAAAACTGCACACTTAGTTGTAGAACCTTTCTTCTTAAATCCTCTGCGCACTCAACTGCAGAGGTCGTCCACGCACTCAGCTGGGACTTAACCTTTCTTCCAAAAACCTCTGCGCACTCAGCTACAGAGGTCGTCCACGCACTCAGCTGGGACTTAACCTTAAACCTAAAACAGACCTTAGCTTCTTCACATCAAATTATCATACACAAAAGCTTCGAAAAAGCTCTTTTCTCCTTTACATAAGTGCCTATTTATACAAGTGCACTATTACAATACCATGGACTTACACCATGGGCTTAAAAACCATGGGTTTAAACCATGGGTTATTTACAAAAAGGGGGGCTTCGACCCAACCTCGAAACCCCTAAGACTATTTTGGGTCGCAACTCCGCTTACAAGCTTCGCACCAAAACCGCGGAGTTGCCAAAATTAAGGACCTTCAAGGTCCACGCCCCAATAGGCCCCTAAGACTCACTAGTGTCCCGTCATGGGACACTCTGCTGCTTTTTTGGTGGAAGAATATTGTTGGCGAAGATAGTAAATTGCTTGTTGAGGCTGCGCATGATATCTTCGGCTGCTTGCTCCTTCTCCACTATCTCCTGCAATGTTGTTGAAGATGCTTCGTTGGCCTTTTCCTGTGCAAATGCATCATAATCCTTCAAAAATTTGAACTGGTTGTCCGCAGCAGTGCTCAACTCCAAGACCTCATTAATAAGGGGTTGTACAGAGTTCACCAACAGTGCTTCTTTCCTTCTGCAGGACTCAATTTCTTGCTGGAGCTCATTGCTATGCTTCACCTTATGCATCTTCTGCATAGGAGGCAATGTATTAATTTATGCTTTGACTGCGTCCAACTCTTCCTGTCGCTGCTTGATAGTTTCTTGCAACTTTTTGACTTCCGGGTTGTCCTATAAGTTTGCCCAGGCCTCGACACTTTCGTCCAGCAACTTTGGTGCACTACTCACAAGATCTGAGATCTTCGTTGCTGAGGCCTGAATATCTCTGTGACGTTGTTCCCTGACCTCTGGTGGACTTTTAGGAATGATGAAAAGTTGAAGCTCCGCAATTTGAGCCTCATGTTCTTCTTTCAGCTTCTCTATCTGGCTTCGAGATTGTTGTGCATAGTCTTTCAGCTTGGCTATTCTTTGCTCTGGTTCTTCTTTAGCCTGCATGTCGAAGTCAGGGAGACTTCGACATGCCTCATCCAACACTTGCGCTAGTGTAGCCTGCTTGTTTTATGCTTCCCTCTTCTTCTATTCAACTTATTCCAACTGCGCTATGAGGCTCTCACTCTGCTTCGTGGTCTTTTCCAACTGCATGTGTGAGTAGCTGTCGCGTTCTTGGATCTCATTCATGATTGCTAATTGACAAAGATGCAGCTCTGGCATAGACAACTTGGCATATTCTATCTCAAATTTCATACTCATTGTGGAAATTAAGGCCAGCAATAGATTAATTTTACTCACAACAATTATCAATTGATCATGCAAAATTGCTAACAAGAGAGACTGAATATGGAGCTGTAACACTAAATTGTATTAACTGAGTGTACAATAACCAACCCTATAATAACATAGGTTGTTGAATAAATAGAATACATCAAGAAATCGAATGCATGAGGAGGCATCCAAATCTATCATAAAGCAGGCTTACCAAAAATAAGCAAATCCCCCATAGGTGTAAAAAGTTGATCCCAAATCTGTCATGGAGCTCACGAATTGGAAAAAAGGCGTAGGAAAGCTAAAGAGTGGTGGAATGGCAGCTCATAAATTCTTTTTCATGGAGAAAAGAGAGGAGGATGTGTAGGACAAAAAACAAGTCAACCTCACCTAGTCTAGCTTTTCCTTTTGCCTTAAAACA
>LPNX010969487.1:237596-281889 GCA_001517045.1 Pseudotsuga menziesii
CAACTAGAACATGAACTCTCTCTCTGTCATCGAAACTTGATCCTCCTTCTCTCTTCTTTGAGCTTTCTGGAAGGGAGATGCCATTCTTCTCCAGGATATTGGTCAGCATGTCTATCTTCTTTTTCATACAAGAGCTTTCAGTGTGATTTCCCTTATTGCAGTATGCGCACTTGTTCATTTCACCTTTGTTCTTTTTCTTATGGTTATTCTTCTTGGGACCTTGTAGATCCTCCGGAGACTGTTTCTTGTCTCTCTTTTGCTCAGGTGGATTTTTAGCTTTCTTTTTGCTTTTTGAATCCACCCTTGAATCTCCAGCAATCAAAGCTTGATCTTTGGATGGTTTGATGGTGCCCATCATCACCAGCTTGTCCTGTTCTTGTGTGAGAGATTCCATGAAATCTGCAAGGCTAGGCATCTTCCAGGCTCAAGCTGTCAATTTTGTGGCATAGAAGGTCGAAACAAACACTAAATAATCAGGGCCCAAATTCGAGAGGATGGCTAGTACGAGCTGATCATCTTTATTTTCAATACCACACTGTTTCAGCTGTAAAACTAGTGCTTTGAACTTGGAGAAATATAGCTGCAGGGATTCAAAGCTTGTTGGACTCAGAGAAATCAGCTCATTTTTTATTTGATGTCCCCTCATCTCATCTATCTTTCCAAAAATATCATCAAGCTTCTCCCATACTTCATTCGGTGATGTCAATCCATCGAGATGGAAAAGGAGGTCTCTGGAAATACTCAGGCACATGAGGCCATAAGCCTCATCCCTCCTGTTGTGCCATTTTATCTTCTCTGCAGCTGCATTAAGCTCTGCTTCTGTTGCCATAGTCACCCTATAGAGGCCTTTCTCTCTCAACAGTATCTCCATCCCTGCTTTCCATTCAAATAAATTGAAAGGAGTCAAGATAGTTTTCTGTGATTGATCCATAGCTCTAGAAAATATGTCCCGGCTGTCAGTAGAAGGCTCCCAGTCTTTGATGTCGAACCTGCAAAACAATTTTTGAAGGAGAGAACCAACCTACAATGGCTCTGATACCATGTGGAAATTAAGTCCAGCAATAGATTAATTTTACTCACAACAATTATCAATTGATCATGCAAAATTGCTAACAAGATAGACTGAATATGGAGCTGTAACACTAAATTGTATTAACTGAGTGTACAATATCCAACCCTGTAATAACATAGGTTGCTGAATAAATAGAATACATCAAGAAATTGAATGCATGAGGAGGCATCCAAATCTAGCATAAAGCAGGCTTACCAAAAATAAGCAAATCCCCCATAGGTGTAAAAAATTGATCCCAAATCTGTCATGGAGCTCACGAATTGGAAAAAAGGAATAGGCAAGATAAAGAGTGGTGGAATGGCAGCTCATACATGCTTTTGCATGGAGAAAAGAGAGGAGGATGTGTAGGACAAAAAACAAGTCAACCTCACCTAGTCTAGCTTTTCCTTTTGCCTTAAAACACTGAAAAAGCAGGCAATAAAGCAGAAAAACCAGAAGGGCACCTAGGAGGCCAGGAATAAAGAAGAATTGATTCCTTTAGCTCTCCCATGTGCTACATGAGTCAAATGTGGCAAGTTTGACCTCTATGGATAGGCAAATAGCAACTTGCACAAGGTGGGACACATGAACTAGGCAAATAAGACAAAAATAAATGAATTAATGTCTAAGTGGGTAAACTATGGGTTTATTATTCTAACACTCATCTGCGATCGAAATGTTGCGTCAGTTATTATGAGGGCTGCACTTGGTACTTGTCCTCTGTTGTTTCTGGCTGGCCATTGCCTCGTATCTGGCAGCGCGCCTACTGGGGCACTGCTTGCTGCAGCGCCAGTCGCTGATCTTTCTGCTAACTCCTTTAGTTCTGTAATTCATTGTGCTACGCCAGCGAGCGCGTCAAGATGTGTAGCTGCAAATTCTACCCACTTGCTGGATAATACTTTTGTGGACTTCGTCAGAGCTTGATCAAGCTCGTCAATCGTCAAATCGGGCTCTTCGACGATATTCTTTCCCTTCAACGCCTTAGCTTTATTTCTGGGTGAAGGCTTCGTAACTTCCTCCACTTCTGGAGACTTGCGCTTATCTAGGCGATTAGGGTCAGAAATTGTCTTGACTGATTCTCTTCTTCTTCATCAGCTCCTTCATCGCCACCATGGTTATCTCCTCTCTGCTGCAACTCATCTTGTTCTTCGCTCTCTTCTGGTGGGTCACTCTGTGGCACCTGACTAGGAACTGCGCCCACATCTGTCAGTGGGGGGACTGGTATGTTGGTCCTTGTTCCTGCATCCTTCATCCATTCAGCCGGCCACTGCTAAACTACTGCGAGGATGTCTTCTTGGGTCACCACATATGGCAACTTCCAGCATGCATGTTTATCATCTGCACGGGCCTGGATAAAGACATTGTGCATGTCAGCCTTGAAGTTGGCCACTCCAGCATACTGAGAGAATAGCTCATTACTGAGCTGCGGCGTTTTTAGGATCTCATATGAAATATTCATTGCATAAAAGGAGAACACGTAGTTCGTCATCTGCTGTAAGGCCTTATCCTGCGAGACCCAAAGAGATGCATACCTTGCTGCGCCAGGCATCTCCGGAGGCACATCAACAAACTGTGCCTCGGTAGGCTCTCTCCATCCTACCAGTGCAATAAGCACTAACAACCATGAGTAATGAAAGGGTCTACCTTTCTCCTGCGCATCATGGACATCTTCGAGGAATTCCCTAGCAATGTACTCTGCCCATTTGTAATTGTAGCCTTTGGCACAGTTCGCAGCAATACTGACAATCGGGGCAGGTACTTCATTCGGTTTGCACTTCCGCATTAATTTGCATGCTAGGAGCTCTACAGTGAAGCGAATGTTTTGATGCCGAATTGTCGAGGTTTGATACCCTCACTTTCCTTTCGTCAGGACGAAGCGGTTATTCATGTGCTGCGCCAGCTTCGTATCCTCATGTTTCCCGACAAACTCAATCCCAGGATCAGGCCCTTCCTTCGGCAAGCCTGTAATCCTATGAATCAGTTCTCCATCAATAGCTATTTTTTGGCTTCCTATCCATAGGTACCCATCATGCACCAACGCCAATAGCTGCTTGACCACCACGGTAACCTGCGTGCTGCGACCGAAGTGGGAGACATTTAGCATCTTCAACAAGCCATCTTGCTCCAAGCCAGCAGCCCATTGTTTCACTTCCAGTAGTGTCGTACTGGCCTCTAGATAATGGACAGAGTACAAGTATTTCCTAGGTGCAAACTGTGGAAATTTCCCACAATCATTCGTGTCGTGGTCTGTGTACTTGAGTCGGTCTATTTTTTCCTGTCATCGTTCCGACCAACTGCTCATCCTGTGGCAGCGAAGGGGTGCGTAATGTGAACTTGGATGTCCGTTGAGGTGGCTGAACTCCTGGTCGAACAGGTGGAAGATATGGTGGACGTTGCGATGAAACATTCTCATCCTCACCAAATTCTTCGAATTCTCCAGGTGGGAGCTCTACGGAACCAGCAGGATTCATCTCGGGATCCTCCGGTGTCTTTCCTGGTGGCTTGTGTCTTTCTTCGTTCCTCTTAGAGCGAACTTCTGCCTTAAATTTCTTTCTGGTTGATCGTGTCTGCATTTGCTGATTCGGTGCTGGGGGAGTTTCTTCGCAAGGTACAGATGCAGGTGGATTGCTCATAAGGTTTTACAGACCCCTCTGTCTGAATTCTCTCAACAATTCCTGGACTTCGCGATCAGCTGACATGAACTCAAGTTAAGAAAATGCGTAATGCGAAATTCGCAGGCCTGGGTGTCTTCTTATAGAATGCAATGACCAAATCTGCCATAACTGTGCATTAAATACACCAAATATGGCTGAACAACGGTAGATCTTCTCCAAACGGCGCTAGATTTCTCAAAATCTCATCATTATAGGCAGTTAATACAGTTAACGTACCGGCGCCACCAAATCTTATTTTTTCCAACGACCGCATTTTAAGCTTCGACACACCTTTATTCTTCGGCACAACCACTAACTTCAGCTTCACCACAATAAGGACCTCCAACACAATATAGACCTTCGACCCATCCTGACACAAGCTTCGACACTTCGTAAGTTTTCCCACAATCTTCCCAAGCTCTCTAAGAATAGCTTCATTATAGTCTAGTACCCAATTTCAACTATTCTTGGTACTTAGACTCTTCTTCTTGCTATTACTTCTGATCAGGGGGTACAGGATTTTCCCTATACTTCTTCAATCTACTTCCATTCACCATGGAGGGAAAAATTTCTCCATTCAATTTAGCTAACTGAATTGCACCACCATCGGTAACTTTCTGAACTATGTATGGTCCTTTCCAATGTGTCTTGAACTTACCTGGGAAATTCATGAATTTACTGTCATACAAGAGCACAAGATCACCATTCTGGAAATGCTTCTTCTTAATGTGTCTATCATGCCATGCTTTTTCTCTGGCTTTCTACACTTGCTGTTGGAAACCTGCAATGAATCTGTCTTCTTCTAGTTCCAGTATCTTCGCCAACCTTTCATTCAACATAGTTGGATCATCCATCTCTGTGAAGGTAGATATTCCGAGGCTAGGAACAATGTACTCCATGGGCATAACTGCTTCTTGTCCATATACCAGCCTAAAAGGTGTATGGCCTGTCAACTTCTTGCAAGTGGTTCTATAAGCCCATAATAGTGCTAGAATTCTAAGATCCCCATCATTTATGTTAATAATGCAAACCTTCGTCAGAGCGTGCTCAAGAATCTTGTTAAAGGCTTCGACAATTCCATTTGCTTGAGGATGGTAGGAATTACTCTTTTGATGATATACTTGAAATTCTTCGGTCAATGCTTCAATAGTATTATTCAGAAAATATGATCCTTGATCACTCATAAGAATTCTAGGACATCCAAACCTTGACAAGATATTATCAAAGATGAACTTCACAGCTGGAGCAGCGCTACAGTCCTTGACTAGTTGAGCTTCATCCCAACGAGTAAGATAATTAGTTGCTGTAATAATGTACCTTGCTCCAGATTTCTTTGCAGGGGGATTGGTTGGTCCAACAAAATAAATAGCCCACTTGTCAAATTCTTGTAAAGTTACTTGTGGAACCAGAGGCATCTCATCTCTCCTAGATGGTTTGCCTGTCCTCTGATAGATATCACAGCTGTGGCAATACTATATTGCATCCTTATGAATCGTATTCCACCACAATCCAGCTATCAGAATCTTCTGTGCCATATCTTTTCCTGCATAATGACCTCCTGCTGCTCCAGAATGTGCCTCAGCCAAAATCAATGGCTTTTCATGCTCCAAGACATATCTGCACAGTATTTCATCTGGTCCCATCTTATATAGTTGTCCTGCTATCAAGGTAAAGTCAGCTGCTCTAACCACCAGCTGCTTCTTCTGCTGTGTTGTCATCTAAGAGGGTGTAAACCCTATAGACAAGTACTGAACAATATCCTGAAAATAGTCATCAACCATATAGATGGAAAACAGCTGGGCATCAGGAAGACCTTCATCCAAACTAGTGGGGTCTTCTCCTGACTCGAGCCTCGACAAGTGGTCCGGTCCCAGGTTAAGTCTTCCTGGCTTAACTATGACCTCAAAGTCATACTCCTGAAACAAAATCAGCCATCTGCATATCCTTCCACCTAACACAGGCTTTTTAACCAAATAATTCAAAGAAGAATGGTCAGTGAACATCTTAAAATGAGATCCTAACAGATAATGTCGAAACTTCTGCAAGGCATAAACCATAGCTAGACCTTCTCATTCTGTCGTAGTATAATTCTTTTCTGCTGTGGACAATTTTCTACTTGCAAAAGAAATAGGGTGATCAACATTACCTTCACCTAACTGAGCCATTACTACACCTAAAGAAATGGAGGATGCATCGACATGAACATGAAACTCCTTATTTCAGTCAGGGAATACTAAGATAGGGGCAGTTACCATCTTTTCTTTCAAAATATCCAAGCTTTCCTGACATTCAGGCGTCCATTCAAACATAATATTTTTCTTCAGTTTCTTTTCCATAGGGGCTATAATCTGAGCATATCCTTTAATGAATTTCCTGTAATATCTAGTATGACCAGGCGTAGTGTGAAGTTGCTTAACAGACTTCGGAGGTGGCAAATTCACAATAATGGCTATCTTCGCAGGATCCACCATCAATCCTTGCTTGCATACAATGTGACCTAACAGAATTCCAAAAGGTGCACAAAAGATACACTTCTTCAGGTTCAATGAAATCTGATGCTGTCTACACTTATCCAGCATAAGTCTTAAACTGGCTATATGATCTTTCAATAAACCAAAGATATTCCAATCATCAAAGTAAACTTCCAATAACTTATGAATAAATTCCTTAAATGAAGATATGACTACTCTGGAAAACATAGCAGGTGCATTCTTCAATCCAAAGGGCATAACAGTATACTGAAAAGATCCCATTTCTGTAGCGAAGGTAGTTTTATGTCGATCCTCTGGAGCAATTCTGATTTGATGGTAACCTAAAAATCCATGAGTGAAAGAATACACTTCTTGACCTCCGACATTGTCTAAAAATTTATCTGTAAAGGGAGTAAGGAAAGGATCATGTAAACAGGCATCATTCAGCTTCCTCAGATCAACACAAATTCTGATTTCTCCCTTGGTCTTCTTTTCTTGTACCACCATAGGGCTGACCCATTTGGACTCTTCGACAGGCTCAATGATTCCTGCAGCAAGCATCTTATCTAGCTCCATCCTGACTTTTTCTTTATACTTAGGATTCAGCCTATAAGGGCGCTGCTTTACAGGCTTCACATCATCTTTCAAAGGGATTTTTATCACTCCTATATCACCAAGGATACCTTTCATTTCTGAGAACTTCATCGGAAACAGGTCCTGATACTCATGGAGGAGTTCAGTCACTTTGCTCACCATTTCTTCATCCCAATAATCTCCAATGGTAGCGTACTTAGGGATTTCTTCTTATCCAATGTTTACTTTCCTTGTCTTCAAGGGCTGAGTTACTTCAGGTGATTCGACTACTGGTCCATGTACTTCGCAATGTCCTTCTGACTCAGGAATATTAATGTTGCGAGGGTCATCATCTTCATCAATTGTGAGGTTATAACATTCTACTGCATTAGCTTCTTGTTCCTTCCAATCAATTTGGTGCTTGGCTATTTCTTTATCATCAAACACCTTAGTATGGATCACCCTAATAGCTGCATCCAAAGCAGGGCAAACGTCATTAATAGAGAATGTGAGCACAAAACTATCGATAAGGCTAACCCAACTTACAGTACCATGGCGAAGCTCCACCTTTGCATACCAATTCTTTGCTACAGGTTCCAGAGTGTGTACAAACCTATGTACCCATTCTTCACAAGGTACATGCTTCCATGCCTCATAACACTACTCCAAATGTTCTTGAGGGCTAGTCTTACCATTAAATCTGCTTCATACCTCCTGAGGTTGATCCATGAATCTCAGGTGAAGAAACTTTTGGCAAGCTCTCCAACTATGAATATACTTTTTATGACCATTCCACCATATGGCAGCTGTGGCTCTGAATACTGATTCTAGAGTCTCCATTTTCTATGAATCTGGTACTTGCTCTGAGAATTGTTCAATAAAATCTTATGGGTCTGTCAAGCCATCAAAAGTAGGTAAGATTCTTGGCTGTGAGCTAATCCATCTGATAGACTTTGTAATTCTTGCACATCGATGTCCATGTAGCTCATAAAGTCTATTTTGCCAATTCTCTAGGCCTTCGTCTGAATCAGTCATGCAAGAACCGTCACACTGCCAATCCATTATACCTTCAACAGTAGGGTTAACATAGTCTTCTTCTTTAGCTGTGATGTTGTAAATATGATCCAAAACATCCTGATCTTCATCTCTGACTGGCTATGTATAAATTTCTCCTTGAGAAGGGTCCAACGGTACTATGACTCTCAAGCCTTTTCCTTCAAAAGTCATCTATCTATTCTTAAGGTTGATTACTGCATAGTTGTCTATTTCCCATTCAATTCCTATCAATGCTGGATAGGGGTTTCTATCATCAATTATTTCAATGACTTCAAAATCTTCTAAGGTACTGACTCCATCAATATCCACTGGTACACTAGGGAATCTTCCCAAGGGCACAATCTTCTGCTGATTGGCTAATCTCAACTATATAGGGGACCATTCAAGCGTAGGTTTTCCCATTTGTTCCCATGTCTGCTTAGTTAGTACATTCACTTATGATCCTAGGTCTAAAATGATATCAGTCATGTCATAATCTCCTATCTGAGCATGCAATCTCATTTCTCTTCTAGTCCTTCTAACTCTATTAACAGTTTTTCCTTTATCAGAGCTTCGCTGAGGTTCACAAGACTGAATAACTTTCTGTAACTCATTCAAAGCATTCTGATTTCTTAACAGCTTCATACAACTCTGTAAAAATGATGTCAGTGTACTTACTTGATCCAGCGAAGCTTCTTGAAACTGTAACTGATGTTGATGTTGTTGCGAGGTTGCTACTAATGGTCTTGGATCAGCAAAGTCTTTTTTATCTTCCATAAATTTTCCTTTTTCTCTTCCAACATCGAAGACTGGGATTTTCTCTGGGGTCTTACAGACCCAAGCCTCGTCAGGCTGTTTCTCCTTATTCTGCACTTGCGTCATAGCTCCACTCCTTGTAACAACATTAACGGTTGGGACAGGTCTTTTCTCTACAGCAATCATTTGAACATTCTAAGTAGGAGCACCATTTATTTCTTGTATCTTGGCTATCAACTATGGGAATTGCTCAATCACATGATTGACTTCTCTGCAATATCGACATGTCGTAGTTGGGTTCTGACAGTCTCTAGATACATGTCCTATCTGATTACAGTTATAGCAAATAACATGGCCTCGTCCTCTTCCATGCATACCACCATGACCTCGACCTCTGAAATTACCTCGACCTAATGCACTACCATGGTAACCATATCCATCATTGTCTTGTGCATCGGGTTGTACCCTATAAGCATCATAGGTTCGCTCTCTCATGAGGTCAAAGCTGCGACATTCATCTTCGTTGTGTCCAACTGACTTACAGAACTTGCAGTAGGGATTCTTAGGTACTTGAACATATCTCTGTAGCAGATAGCAATCTTCAGGTCAATGCTGGCCAGTTGTTCGACATATTTCACAATATAGGACATGAGGGTTAAACGGGTTCGGTGCACCAGTATTCAAATAATTTCTTAATGCAGGACATTGTTCTTTGTCATGACCTTCTATCTTACATCATGTACACCAAACATCTTCTCAAATAGATTTCCCTTTTTTCATGTCACGAAGCTCCAAATCCATTTCTGCTAACTGTGCCTGTATCTGGGCTATTCCAGAATTATCTCCAACAGGAGTTGTTTCAAGTTTCATAGCAATTTCCAATGCCTCTTGCTGATCAGCAACCTTCTGTTGCATCAGTGGAGTCCTGATATGAGGCAATAGTGCTACAATGAACCATTCTTTATGATGTTCTGGTCCAATAGTAAAACTAACTTGATCCAGCAGAACCTTGAACCTCTAATCAAAGTCCCAAACTGATTCACCTCGCTTCTGCTGAATTTCTTTCAGTTCAGTTATACACTGTGAATCCGATCTAGGCTTCTTGAATTCTTTGATCATTTCTTTTTTAGTATCAGCCAAGATATAGTTCTGAGTACTGGAAAACTTCATAAACCAGGTCAAATCTCGGTCTCTGAAAGAGGTGACCAGCTACGCTATTCTTGTATTTTGATCCATAATATTCTTAGCAGTCCAAACAGCTTCGCATAAGAACTAAAACTGCTCTGGATCCTCTGATCCAGTTCCTTTAAAGACTGGGAGCTTGATATCATCATTCACATGGGCCATATTGAATCGAGGGGGAGGAGGGGGAGGAGGAGGGGAAAGACTGGTAACAGGAGGAAGGGAAATTTCTGAGGTAGACTGACCTATGACAGGACTACTCGGGCTAGGGTTACTTGCAGACTGCGAAGGGTTCTCAGGGATAATAGATCTACGCTGTGGAGTTATAGGAGGGTTTCTTCAGATTCAGATTCTTCTGGACTTAATGGGGTATAATCGGTATTCTGGCCTAGGGTATATGATCCAAGAGTTCTCTTGTATCTTTTACCATTGTGAAGCAAACCACTTTGCTCATCAAAGTCACTTTGGCTTTCAAACATAGGTTAGTAGCAATAAATCTAGCAATCTGATTCGATAAGAAATATGCCTTTCTCAACCAAGAGCATTTTAATTTTCAGACTTAATGAATTCAGGTACTTACCCCTTGGTCCTTTGAAAAACTGTCTTTGTGCTTCGCTGAAAGAAGTATGTGTGTCGATGGTGAACTCCATCACAAATGCTTCAAGGGTTCGCGTTGTCCAGAAGTCAACAGCTCTTGATACCGTGTTTCTCGTACTTTTCAACAGCTTAATTCTTTCAAGGGTCCAGTCAGGAGACTGATCTTCTTTGAAGTTTGTCTTTCTTTCTGTCAACCTGGATAACCACTAGTGCAATTCTATGTGGATACTACCAAAGAAAATTTCATAAATATCAGAGAAAAAAAATGTACCTTTGCAAGAAGTCGTCTGAGCTATGACAAGGATCCTTATTCTCTTGTTTAGAAAATTTCAGATAAGTATCTCCAATCCAGTCACTGATTTCTTTTACTGAGGGCCTTCAAAACATATCCCTCCAGGTACGACGTAGATCCCTCTTGAAGAAGATACTGTTTCAACCGGCAACGGAACCAATTTGTTGGGATTAGGGCAGACCTGGGTTCTTATACTTTTATCTTCGCACCAAAAAAGAGACCCACCGTGTTGTCCCTTTCGGCAACAACCTACGAACAGGTTGCAGTCTCACCCGAAACAGCTATGGGGTGCCGCAGAATTAGGTTTCTGCAGGCAAAAGAGGGATATTACTGTACCTTTATCCTTAACAAATAATAATCATGCAATACAGAGCTACGGCATCACTTAAATAGCTTCGCAGTTTAGATAAAACGATAGTTTCTTGCTTAACCCTTAACTGGGAATTCACAGCGAAGTTAATACTTAACAGTTTATCTTACTTTATCATTCATCTACTTATCAAATGCATAAAACATAATAGGAACAAAATAACAAGAACCACCACAACGCAAGATATACATGGTTCACCCCCAGGGTAGGGGCTACGTCCACAGAACTGCGTTTATATTCAACAATTTACAAAACCACAGTTTGATCTGCGCACTCAGCTGCAGATCTTGTCAACAACCCAAAACTGCGCACTTAACTGCAGAACCTTTCTTCTTAAATCCTCTGCGCACTCAGCTGCAGAGGTCTTCCACACACTCAGTCGGGACTTAACCTTTCTTCCAAAACCCTCTGCGCACTCAGCTGCAAAGTTCATCCATGCACTCAGCTGGGACTTAACCTTAAACCTAAAACAGACCTTAGCTTCTTTGCATCAAATTATCATCATACACAAAAGATTCGAAAAAGCTCTTTTCTCCTTTACATAAGTGCCTATTTATACAAGTGCACTATTACAATACCATGGACTTAAACCATGGGTTATTTACAAAAATAGGGGCTTCGACCCAACCCCGAAACCCATAAGACTATTTTGGGCCTCAACTTCGCTTACAAGCTTCGCACCAAAACCGCGGAGTTGCCAAAATTAAGGACCTTCAAGGTCCGCACCCCAACAATAAATTCTCAGGTCATTCTCAAACAATAAATGTGCAATTTCAACTCTAGAAATTCACTAAAATAAATATTCTATAGAATAATTTCAACCATGTCCTGAAAATTGTGTACAAATATTAAAGCTAGAAGAGAATGTGAAGTGTTTTGCTTCTCAACTCTTTATATCAAAGAATACCTAAGTGTACAAATTCAGGACGACGAAAAGACAAATTAAAAGAAAGAAAGAAAAAAAAGATTTGTTATTATTGTCAGCTCTTGTGAGTAACGATTGGTTGAGATGTCCTACACATCACGCTTAATTCCCTTTGTAAAAATTATATGTTAAGAGTACATGCATTTTGAGATTTTTCAAAAAATGTGTAAGAGAGGACCATTAAATAACGAACAATTCCAAGAGCTCTGCCCTCAAAAGGATCAGATAATTCTTTAAATTGTTTTTAGTGGAAGCATTGTATACAACAAACACAGAAATAGGCTTAGCTGCACTATATGTACTCTGTGAAACATATCAAGAACACTACAAAGTTTGAGAACATATAATAGTTATAACTGGTATGGTATTCTACATAGATCTTCTAAAGCATCTAGACGTTTGCACATATCTACTATGTTAGACCACTAGCTGCATAATATTCATGCCAATCAGATATCTTGAAAATAGACCAGCAACTCACTCTTAGTTGGGTCTTTCCAAAAATTTCCCAACAAAAACTCTCATCTAGGCATTTCCATTAACTTAGTCCCTTTGCCAGGCATGAGAGAAACTTGAAATTTGGTCAAGGAAACAAAAGCTAGCATAAGCTTGATTTATAGAATAACGTTGACAAAAAAAAACACACACAGAAAGGAAACAGATGGGCACCAAATGAAAGGAAATAGGAGTTACTTGAAATGAAGTTGCGAAAATCACCTTTAATATTGATGTATTTTCTCAATGATCTTAGCCAAATGTTTGAGGGTGGCCTTCTATATCTCCAAGAAACTTGACAACCTGCAGCATATTAGGGCGCTTGACAGGATCATCATGAGTGCACATTGAGGCCACATGCAGCATTTGAAGCATTTGAAACCTCCAAGATCCATTACAAGTGACAAAATCCAAGGCCTCAGTTGCTTTCCCTTTGTTGATCATCTGCTGAACCCATCCTACTAGATTACCACCTTCTATATCTTTGAAATTTGGTCCAGTTGGTTCCTTCCCTATGAGCATCTCAAGCAAAATGACCCCAAAGCTACGGACATCGCCTCTGGTTGTTGATCTCCAACTCTGACCATATTCTGTAGGTATATATCCAAAGGTAACTGCTATATCTGTGCTCACGTGAGTCTCACAGGCACTAATAAGGCGTGCCAATCCGAAGTCTGCAACTCTAGGTTCAAAGTCAGCATCCAGCAGTATGTTGCTACTTTTCATGTCTCTATGAATGATGTGAGGGATAAAGCCATGATGAAGAAATGCAAGGCCCTTAGCTGAACCCATAGCAATCTTAAACCATTTCATCCAATCAAGGACCTCCAATGCATCATCTCTGTCCCTTAGCCAATAATCAAGGCTTCCATTCACCATCAAATCATAGACCAACAATTTCTCATCACCGAAAGAGCAGTATCCAAGTAATGGAACCAAATTTCTGTGCTTGACTTTTCCTAAGGTCTCCATCTCTGCTAGAAATTCTCTATGGCCCTGAGTTCAAGCCTGTCCAAGCTTTTTGATGGCTACAGTTCTTCTATCATGCAGTACAGCTTTATAAATTGTACCAAACCCAGGAGAGGCCTTTCAAACATGGCTACATTTATGCTGAAGGGATCTTTTGACTTGCTGTTACTTATAATAGAAAGGGTAGGTTCAATGGCTGGGTTCAATTTTCTCTTTTCATCCACCTTAGGGAAAGCCTCTTGCTTTAACATTTTCCATTTTACCAAAGCAAAAATGAGGCCGAGCACAAAAAGGGTGCTTCCTATTGTGATCCCAATAATCACCCCAGTGCTTAAAAGATGAGGTTGTTGTTTTGGACTAAGATTGCAATTATGGCCTATCAGATTTCCACACACACTCTTGTTTCTAACAAATGAAGAAGCCATAAAATTACTACATCCACCACCCTCAGGAATAGCTCCTTCCAGCAGATTATCCAACAGATTGAAGAAGTTAAGATCCATAAGGTCACACAATTCATCAGGGACTACTCCTGTCAAATAATTATCAGAAATGTCCAAGTATATAAGCTGTGAAAGGCTACCAAGCTCTGGAGCAATGGAACCTGTAAATTCATTGCTATGAAGATCCAAGTAGGTTAGACAAGAGAGATTGGCAAGGGATCTTGGAATTTCTCCACTAAATGAATTTAAACTCAAAGTCAATGTCTCGATCTGATGCCAGACTATGCTCTTTGAAATCAAGCCAGCAATGCCACCAGATAACCTATTTTGCTGTACATACAGACCAACGATGTTGACCAAGTTTGCAAGAGATCTAGGTAGTTCGCCTGAGAGCTCACTATTGCTCACATCAAGGTGAGAAATCCCATTTAACTTTCCAATTATATAGTGAATCTTCCCATGTAATCTATTACCCGTAAGATTCATCTTCACCAAACTACTGAGGTCTCCAAGCTCTAGTGGAATAGTGACATTCAGTTTATTATATGCCAATGCCAGACCTTGAAGCTTTTTACTTGTTTCAATCTCCATAGGAATTTCACCAACCACATTATTGTATGATAAATCTAGAGTTGTTAAATTTGTAAGATGGGCCAGTGACTTGGGCACCACTCCTGTGAGGTTGTCTTTATTAAGCAACAAATCCACAATGACAATGCAGTCCCAAAGTTCTTCTGGAATGGACCCTGAAAACTAATTCCAGGAGAGATCAAACATTCCATGGTGTTGCAGATAACTTGAATCTGGAATATCAACCTGTTGAAAACCTACTGCAATTTCTATAAAAAATAGGACCAGAAAGATCATTATGAGAAAGCACCAAACATTCCTGCTGCACTAACATGCCAATATCCTTCGGAATGGTTCCATTTAGATGAATTTTCCCAAGGTCTAAAGTAGTTAGACTGATACATTGAAACAACTCAGTTGGAATTCTTCCTTCCAAACGATTGCCATTCAAAGAAAGCATAGAAAATCTTGACAATCTACCAATTTCCTTTGGTATTTCTCCTTCTAACTTATTGTCATTGAGAATCAAACGTTCTAGTGTTGTGGACTTACCCATTTCAGCAGAGAGCCTGCCTCCAAGGAAGTTGTAAGCAACACTAAATTCCAAGAGGGTTGTTGAACTCCATATCTTTTCAGGTATTTCACCACTAAAATTGTTGTGATCCAGCTCAAGTAGGAGGACAGGAAGCTCACTAAAATATCCAGGAATCCTGCCAGTAATCTGGTTATGATTCAGGATCAACTGGGTCTAGTTTTTGCAATTGATAAATGTTTTTTCAATGGTACCCAAAGGCATATTATTCTCCAAGTCAATTTCACTAAGAAACTTTGCATTACACAGCTGTGGAGGTATATAGCATGTCAATTGATTGTTGCTTAGACTCAAATGAGTCATCGAGGAGCAATTTCCAAGCTTTGGAGGAATGTGGCCACTAAAATGATTTGAAGCAAGTAGAATGTAGTCAGCTTTCTGCCACCTTCCCAACCAAGAAGGCAGAGTTCTAATCAATTGATTTTTTTTCTACAGATAATGAAAAAATGGAGAGATCTGCAAGTGTATATGGAAGAGAACCTGTGAGAGAATTGAAGGTTAACACCACATTCCTTAAATTTCTACAATTATCAAGCTTTGCAGGGATATATCTACAGACAATGGATAAGTCAGTTCTGTCCCACAGATCATCCTTCTTAAAAAAGTAGGAGAAACCTTTCTATTTTATTTCTATATGGAATGCATATATATACAGACTATAGTGCATTCAAAGAAGCTTACTTGCTGGAAATTCCCAAGAGATGTAACAACGGGATTGCCACTAACTAAAGCAGGCTCACAAAGCTTTATGGCTTTGTGTAATTCCTTAAGATGACCCCACTTTGGCTGCCTAATAAGTCCTGCCAAAGATAAACAGTCAAAATTAATAGGTTGTGTTCCAAAGGTCAAAACCCCTTTCACTGTTCAGAAAGTTGGGAATTGGAAGGAAAAGGAAAGCATTGCATAAGCCTTGAAGAAATTCACATCATAGCTGAAGAACAAAATCTCAATCTTTCTGTTGTTTTCTAAATTTTCTGACAATGCTCTTTTTATTGCATTTGTTTTACATTGGGCCCAAGAAAAGGAAATTCACAGAATCCACTTGCCTTTTCAAAAAAATTGACAACCTAATAAATTGCTTAAGAATGAAATTTAAATCCTGAAAAAACTTCTCACAATTCTGCAATATTGTGTAGCAAATTCAAGTGAAGATTGTCAAAAATGTATTTAATCACATCCAAGATAAAATGTACCATATTCATCTGTGGGTGCAACATAGTCATAAGTGGTTGCAACGAAAGGCCCTCCTGCAGTACGACCAAAATTTGTTCCTCCGTGGTACTGGAAGAGAAACAAATTAGATTAGCACATATTGTAGTCAAAATTTCCATATATGAATGTCGCATGCTAGGTCAATCCAATTCATCATGTGCAAATCGTACCATGTAGTAGTTTACAAAAGATCCACCCTTCACAAAAAAGTGAGCTACTGAAAACTTGCAAGGGAAAGTCCTGGGCAAATTTGGCAAAATTTATCCTCCCCAATCACAACATCTTAACCAAAAAGATCACTTTCACAAGTCCACTTGCTTTTGTTGATCAGAAGCATCTATAAATAAAAAATATGGATGCTATTGAATTCATACTTTCTCATAAAAATTGAATCTCAAACCACATGATTTTATCAGTAGTTGAACAAAATAAAACCAATTCCATAAATCAGTTTGCATATTCTAAAAAGGTACATCTCTAACACAAAAGGTTTACTGAACACATGCTAGGCAGAAAGTGCTATATTTTGAGAAATTTAGGATCATTAGGGGAAATATAAATCAAGCAAATGTCTTGTGGAGAAGGGATAATCTGCTCTTCATAAATCTTAGTGACAAACAAGGACATACTGTAAACTGTGTATGGTGTAGAGATGGCCAACCAAGTGATTGCACTCAAGGATGATATGATACAATCAGGAAGAGGTTTCCAAAATTTCCCTGTAAAGGTTCCAACCTAGGAAACAGTAAAAAACCTTGGGAATATTTTTACAAATCAAGCAACGGTTCCTTAAATGATCACACAGAATTCCAGTAAGCAAGCAATCAAACAATTATGGAATACAAGGAGCATTAAAAATTAAGTAAATAACTAAAGAAACTTTTTGGGAAACAATGAGCTAAATACCTATACACTTGGATTCTTGGACAAAAGGAGGCTGAATGTGCAGGTGTATGTTCCCTCAGAGGTTGTCCAATGCTATGATGAGATCCTTGCACTACCATTACCTCCATTTCACTATACAACTACAACCACCATTTGGGTTGGTTAAAGTGTAGTGATGAACAAAATATCAACAAGGTCCTCAACAATTGACATGGATTTGGAATCATACCTACAATAGTTGTTCAGAAAGCGTATAATGACCTAGGGTTAAAAGAATGTGTTCTACTTTTTTCCTAATTCTTTGCACGCATGAATGGTATGCATATAAGGTAGACAAATCAGTAATGGAGAGTACGATGTTCAGGATTTTGTTTCATAGTGATACCATGAGTCTATAAATGGAATAACATATGACAAGTTTATTAATGTCCAACAAATGACCAAAAGTAGGTCAATGGGACTACTCAATACATAAGTGGCCATACAAACTTACAAAGTAGGAGTGTGAAGGTCATTGATATAAAAGAAATAAACTAAACTGATGATTATGATGAGAGAAGCTACCATAATGTCAAAATAAAATACAATTCTCTAAATCCAAGATCCTAGAAAAGAGCCTCAGTGCTCCAAGGGCCTGCCATTGGGCCACAGAGAGCAGGGGTCAACCTCTAAAGTTGATTGTGAATCTATCCTACCATCTGAGGTCGAAGGAAATAATATCTATATAGAAATCTGGTGAGGAAGCTAGATCCATCCCAAAGAGTGCCTCTCTATATAGAAGAAGTGAACCATGTAAGGATCTAGTAGTCAAGGGGCTCTCTATCTAGAAGAGTGAATGTAAGGAAAAACATAGATACAACAAAATTAGGATTTTATCAGTAGTTGAACAAAATAAAACCAATTAGCTTTTTCAATTTGACATAAATCAGTTTGCATATTCTAAAAAGGTACATCTCTAACACAAAAGGTTTACTGAACACATGCTAGGCAGAAAGTGCTATATTTTGAGAAATTTAGGATCATTAGGGGAAATATAAATCAAGCAAATGTCTTGTGGAGAAGGGATAATCTGCTCTTCATAAATCTTAGTGACAAACAAGGACATAATGTAAACTGTGTATGGTGTAGAGATGTCCAACCAAGTGATTTCACTCAAGGATGATATGACACAATCAGGAAGAGGTTCCCAAAATTTCCCTGTAAAGGTTCCAACCTAGGAAATAGTAAAAAACCTTGGGAATATTTTTACAAATCAAGCAACGATTCCTTAAATGATCACACAAAATTCCAGTAATCAAGCAATCAAACAATTATGGAATACAAGGAGCATTAAAAATTAAGTAAATAACTAAAGAAACTTTTTGGGAAACAATGAGATAAATACTTATGCACTTGGAGTCTTGGACAAAAGGAGGCTGAATGTGCAGGTGTATGTTCCCTCAGAGGTTTTCCAATGCTATGATGAGATCCTTGCACTACCATTACCTCCATTGCACTATACAACTACAACCACCATTTGGGTTGGTTAAAGTGTAGTGATGAACAAAATATCAACAAGGTCCTCAACAATTGACATGGCTTTGGAATCATACCTACAATAGTTGTTCAGAAAGCGTATAATGACCTAGGGTTAAAAGAATGTGTTCTAATTTTTTTCCTAATTCTTTGCACACATTAATGGTATGCATATAAGGTAGACAAATCAGTAATGGAGAGTACGATGTTCAGGATTTAGTTTCATAGTGAGACCATGAGTCTATAAATGGAATAAGATATGACAATTTTATTAATGTCCAACAAATGACCAAAAGTAGGTCAATGGGACTACTCAATACATAAGTGGCCATACAAACTTACAAAGTAGGAGTGTGAAGGTCATTGATATAAAAGAAATAAACTAAAATGATGATTATGATGAGAGAAGCTACCATAATGTCAAAAGAAAATACAATTCTCTAAAGCAAAGCTCCTATAAAAGAGCCTCAGTGCTCCAAGGTCCTGCCATTGGGCCACAGAGAGCAGGGGTCAACCTCTAAAGTTGACTGTGAATCTATCCTACCATCTGAGGTCAAAGGAAAGAATATCTGTATAGAAATATGGTGAGGAAGCTGGATCCATCCCAAAGAGTGCCTCTCTATATAGAAGAAGTGAACCATTGTAAGGAACTAGTAGTCAAGGGGCTCTCTATCTAGAAGAGTGAATGTAAGGAAAAATAGAGATACAACAAAATTAGGATTTTATCAGTAGTTGAACAAAATAAAACCAATTAGCTTTTTCAATTTGACATAAATCATTTTGCATATTCTAAAAAGGTACATCTCTAACACAAAAGGTTTACTGAACACATGCTAGGCAGAAAGTGCTATATTTTGAGAAATTTAGGATCATTAGGGGAAATATAAATCAAGCAAATGTCTTGTGGAGAAGGGATAATCTGCTCTTCATAAATCCTAGTGACAAACAAGGACATACTGTAAACTGTGTATGGTGTAGAGATGGCCAACCAAGTGATTGCACTCAAGGATGATATGACACAATCAGGAAGAGGTTCCCAAAATTTCCCTGTAAAGGTTCCAACCTAGGAAACGGTAAAAAACCTTGGGAATATTTTTTCAAATCAAGCAACGGTTCCTTAAATGATCACACAGAATTAAAAAATTACAACTGACCAAACACATTATAATCTTGTGTCACCAGAACCCACCTTCAATGCTAGTGCATAGAACAATCCTTTGGATGTCACCATTTTGATAATTACCCTCTTGGTGAAAAGCCCTCTATGAAGTAAATCTTCAGCAGCCAAAGCAGGGTTTGCAAGTCCAGTCAAGGACTCATCCTGGAAAAAAAATCAACATTGACTTTAGTGTTGGAAACATTTTACAAACTGTATACCCAGTTTCTAGTTTTTTAAATTTTGGGGCAAAAAAATTAAACTAAGAAACAGGGATTTTACAGTTGTAGCGAGATGAAGTAGATTCCATAAGAAATCTCTGGCAAGGCCACTAAGAATACTATTTCTAGCAACAGATAAATTACAATTGAGGATTCTTATAATAGTTTGTATACAAGGATTAATTAGGTGAAAAGTGGAATATATGTATTTATAACTACTGTTCTAGGATATAGTTGCAAATCTCACATAAAAAATTCCACCTAGCAGTTATACTTAACTCTTCATCTAGTTATTCTAGGATGTATTTGTAAGTATTACCTAAGATCCCACCTACTACCCTACCTAATTATTCATGTAACTCCACCTACCAATATTTGTACTCATGTACAATGGAATGTTGTACAGAGAGTGTTTACAATTGCAGCGATTCCTCTTGTCTTTTCTTCTTAAGTGAGCATTTCTTTTTTGTTGTATCACCTATGCACATGTCAGTTCATATCAGATCTTTTCTAACCATGCCTCTTTTGAATCTTGATATCAGCTCCTCTTTTGAATCTTTATATCCATGACCTTGCCCCCCATGATTGTTGAGTTAGTAGAGTACTCTCAATAGTCCTCCACTTGTGTTTGTTATTAAGCATGGATGGTGAGAAGATTAGATGAAATACGTTTTACATTATTGAGACATGATTCCTTTAGCTGGTGGATTTTCCCCATGTCATCCTCAAACTTGAGTAGTCCCCCATCCTTGTCCTGCTCACCCATTTTCTATAAAAAGAGAAGTTCTTTCACCATTCCTTCATCTAAATTTCCCAGTGTTATACTTGTGTTTTCCTTATGGTATATCCATGCCTTCTCTCTACTATCCTTATATCAGAATTATGATGTGCTCAGTGTTAGAGAGTCAGAGAACCCTCGAAGAAGTGTTATGTTGCCTTATTGCCATAGACAACTAAGCTTTGTAGTCTAATTATGTTGATCTACAACAGAGCCAAACTTCACTGGTTACTACCTTAGTTGATCAGCTTTGAGAACTGCACCAGTATCCAATCACTTTCCAACCACTGTACTGCCATGTAACCTTCTTTCCTAATCAACTAGGTAAGTGACGGAATTGCCTAAACCTCAGGTTGAGAAAGGTTGAAAGGGAGGTGGACAAGTAGCGGATTGAGTATAGGCATAAATATCAGGAGAGACATAGTGGATAGTATAGTTTCAGATGAGCTTTGCAGTACATTGGTGGGTTGAAGCTGAGATAGAAACCTATTGCTAGACTTTTCCTTTGTTATTTCATAGCCTAAGTTGGGGGTGGTATCTTTAACAGATACCTATGGTTTGGTGGTGAATCCCTCTTATGCAATGAGTTGCCATGCATACTACGTTCATTACAAATAAGTACCTTCATCTTCTTAGCCATGATGTATATATTTTCTATTGTAAATTTGTTCATGGGTTACTTGAATTCTGTGATTAAATTTACCAGAAACTCTTCTCAAAGAGTATGTAAACCACATCTTCATATTTTAGTATAGTATTATGTTGAATATTTTTAGAAAACCCCAAACTAAGTTGTAGTCTAGACTTTGATTGTTGATGAATGCATCACAATCCATTTTATACATTCCTGATTACCAACTTTAAATGAAGATAATGCATAGGAGGGTTTATAATCAATAGATAACTGACACCCATGCTGAGACCGATTCTAAATGGATTTGTTTCTCCCCATATTTAAATGAAGATTGTTTCTCCCCATCTTTAAATGAAGATAATGTTGACGCTGCAGGTGAGGATATATTGGAATGGTTTTTTCTGAACTTCTTGAAAAGTCTTCTCCCATTAGCATTAAATTTCCAATGGAATAAGGAGAGCAATACAGTCTCCTCTAATTTTCCTAAGAACTTTTCAAGTTCTTCGGTATCCTTTGACTTCACTTATCTAAGGAAAGTATTTTCAAAACAAAGACAGTCAACAAAGAAGTGATGTTTGAGAAATCTATTCAAGCTTGCAATTCAAATTATACTGCGATTCTCATAAGTAGGCTATGGGAATGTTAAAGAATGGTATCAGAGCATTGCCCAAGCATTACAAGCTTTAGTCTCAGTCCAAGAGCTTCAATTTTATAAACTGGAAGGAAAATTTTCAGCAAGGTATAGTCAATCTGATTACCCACATACTACAACAGATAATTGCACTGATAGATCAGTGTCTTGTCTATGAATTATGTGTTGCTAATTGATGTTGGTTTATATTATTACTAAAGCCCTCACTTGAAATATCTTCATGCATTATGATTTACAATTAAGGGGAAGGGGAAGCACTAACAATACCTTATGGGATATTTGATGAATTTGGTATATATATGGAAAGTCAAAAGTCATGTTTGGGCCTTGTTCTACTCATTTTTGGGTGCAGTGGTTTTGTATTTAATCTGCTTATGTAAGTTTGGAAATTATATATCTCAATTGTTCCTAGTCATTATATCTCAGGATCGAATTCCATGCCCTTTATGGAATGCACGAATATTGTAAATGCAGTAAAAGAACTAAATCATGCTTATCAGGCACCCACATGCTTAAGGTATGTAGGTACAGAATCTGCACAGAAAAGAGGTAGGGTTGAACTCCACTCCATTCAAGAGGCAAAAAAACTCCCAACAAGGTGAAATGGCAACTTGATTCCTTGGATTTCATTATTGTGAATAACTTCTCAAACTGCATTGTCTGAAGAAAAAAAATGAGACTAATTAATTCAACATTTTCATGGCACAATTTTCTGCAGATTGATTGTACTCAAAATTACGCTTTGAAGTAGGACTAAGCTCTTTAAAATGAAAACATCCATGATCTTCGATAGAAGCCACAGAAACCAGCATTGCCTAAAGAAGAAACAGATCACCAGGGACACCAACTATTATTAGCACTAACTTTAAGTGAATGGAAGTGATTAGCTGATTTAAGGATAACTTTGAGTGAATGGAAGTGATTAGCAGATTTAAGGATAGTGGGAACAAGAAAAATAGAAGGAAAAGTGAATAAATCTATGCTACTCTTATAATCAGTACCATGTTCCCTGGAAAATAATTGCTAATGAGCTCCATGGATGTTGAATACTATAACTTACACCCAGAATAAAACCAACAGAGTGCCAAAGAATAATATCCAATGAGGAAAATCTCATCAAGCTGTGGTCTAGCAACAAGGTTGAGTGCTCACAACAATGATGGCTCAGGCTCAAAACCCAAAATTCTTGCTCCCAGTATAGTTGATCAAAGTGTTTCAAGATGAGAGTCAGATCAAGGTGGCTACACTACTTCCAAAGTGTTAAACTAAGATGTTTTCAGTGCTAATGCAGTCTTCTATGTGAATGAGACTAAGTGCAATTCTTGGGTGACTTTGACAAAATTATTGATCAAAGTGTTTCAAGATGAGAGTCAGGTCAAGGTGGCGACACTAACCTATGTATTACTTACATAAACTGTTTATAAAGTACAGCTTGTCTAAGCTAGATAAATAACATGAAGCATTAACATGTACAGGAACATTGTATGAGCTAGTTAAGATTCATTTATCCAATCCAAATCAATGGTGTGAATCTTAACTAGCTCATATAAATTTCCTGTAAGATACTCTTAATCGTTAGGCCCACTCAGGTTATACAACTGTGCAGAAGAAGCATCAAATTTGAAAAACAAATAATGGCAATACAGAAACTGACAATAGAGACGACTCTAAAGCTTTGGCCAAAGTCAAAAGCATTTCTACACAAGCAGTTCATAGAAATTGAAGGCAATAGCAAATAGATATATAAAATGAGCATAGGAGGTCTAGATGTGTTGAAAGGAGAAATAGAAATTATATACATAGAACATTGACAATCAGAAGAATTCATAACAAGCAGCAGTAGGGATGCAATAAGTAAACATGGGAAAATGAAAACTTCCACAGGCCCTACATTTGCAGCCAACTAGATATGTCATTGGGGTTTCTGCTATTGAAAATTTGTATCCAAACAAATGAAACAAAGTCAAGGCCATAGGATCTGAGGATTAGATTACAACTGTTTCACGCTAAAGATAGCTTCATAAATTACAAGAATAAAGGGGTAACCAGATGCTTTAGCTCACCAAATATTCCCCCCAGATGCTGACAAATCAGATTAGAAATTGAGGACAAATATTATCGTAAAATGGGGTGCATCCTCCTCCTCACCATCCTTCTTTACTCCTCTAAAATCAACACCTCTTCTCTTGTCATGAAGTTGCACATGATGATAAAAAACATTGATAACTCTTTGAAACAAACCATTAGAGAAAGTTATGATTTACATGCAGAATCACTGATCTAGTACAGTAAGGGATAACAATACCTATAATACCTGCACAGAATTGGCAATAAATGCCAGATGATATGAGAGATCTCGTACACCAAGAGATTTAAGCCAACGCACTCCTTCATAACCACTGGCTTCACTTCGATTTTGAGGACCTTCTCTACGAGATTCTGCTCTGTCACCAGGTGAGGATAAGACTGATATCTCTGGTATGACAACAACCGTGCTTATGAATATCGCCCTGAAATAGAAAATAGCATGAACTCAATAGTTGCAGATAGAAGAGAGGACTCAACACAGTTAGAACGTGGATGGAGTTAAAATGAAGTAAACAATTTCAAACAACTCATAACTGTATGCATTTGTATTAACTATTAAGAGACCATCTTTTTTCTTGGTGTGACCAATATCATCCACTCTCAGAATTAGTGCCCTTTAAGCTAATAAGTATGTGTTTTTAAAATCAAGAAAATACAGAACATGTGATAGATATGTATAAAAAAAAAAGAGCCAAAGAATGGATGAACAGCGCGGAATCTGGCATAATCCCAGTCCCTGGGATAAGCACTACCTCCACAGATAATAAGCTTAGGCCTGAAATTGAATGCTTTCTCCTCCAGCTTGTCGTAATCAATGAACCCAGTCTCCTGGCTAACCCTGTAAGGAAAACTCTTGAAGTAAATCGATGTAGCAGACCTGTGCCATCCGTTTTCACCTGAAGTAGACCCAAATCTTGTGTTGCTCCATAACACACTTGCTTACTCCATCTTCTTACTTCTGGGTACCGCGTCTCTATTCACCTATTTGTCCGGCCGAGCAGCCAATACAATTATACTCCGAATCAATTAACTCTGAAAACACCTCACTTCGATGCACTTCGATCTTCCAACCTTCATTCCCCAGCATGCATACTTGGATTGGATTATGGGCTTTGCTCCCCACATATTCCGCTTGAATACCTGGCTACTCTACTGGGCTGGGAGACTCAGATGGGATTTTATGACATGACCATCATAGGAGAAGAGCATCCAAGCCAGTTGGAGATGGGAATGGGAATAAGCTAATGAAATCCATGGGAACTCTCTACTGGCTGCTTCCCCCTAGGCTCCGCTGCTGTGAGGGGCCGATTACTGGGATGAACATCCAGGGCCTGCAAATCAAGGACGAACTAAAACAAATTTACCCAAATATCCATAAATAGGGGCAAAATACCAAATTTTTAACCTATCTACCATAAATTTGGGTGAATCATCTTCATTTATCCTCCAAAACTGTAAATTTTTGGCGATTTCACCTCCATTACGGAAGAAATTGGGGCAAATGTCACGATTTTCCCATCGACAGGTTGGCGAAATTAGGTTTTATGAATTTTCAGAGGTTAATCGTGCGGGCTATTTAGTCAAGGGAAATTATATATAAAATAAAATATGGGCTAATTTATTAAATTAAAAAAAAATGTTTTACTATTAAAAATCCGCCCATCTTTTTTGGGGCACCCCTTAAAATTCGCCAATGGGCTATAATTCGCCCCTAAAATCATCCCTGATTTGGGTGAGCTGGTTCTTTCTCTTACATCCTACACTTCGATATTTTGCAACATTTATCCTAATGAAGTATGGGTGAAAGGTTTCTTTTGTATAGTGCCACATGAAGAGTATGGAATTTATATCTCTCCTTTTGATCATGACATGATTATAGAACCATGTTATTTACATTTTCAGCAACATCCTTTGTTACATTATGATTATACACATCTATATGGGTGCACCTATGCTGTTAACTTGAGTCACTTGGAGACTCATGATTTTCCTTGCTCCTTAACTAGTCCATTTGATGTTGGAGGAACTTCATCCCACACTTCGGTGAAGATATATATGATTGAAGAACATTATTTTTGGAAGAAGCATACACTGTTATTTCATGATTATATATACATATTCATGAGTGTATTGATGAGACTTCTTTGAGCCACTTGAAGTATTCATGTTTTTTTTGCTCCTTATTTGGTTCAGATTTTGGTGGAGGTTCTTCATTCACTCCTTGGATGAAAGAACACATGGCTGATTATATTGATACACATTATATATTTTTGGAGAAACATTATGGGACATGGGATCCTTACCTGTGTCATTGGGGCAGACATGATATAATACTTAATGCTTGTGTGTATGGGCCACATGGTGATCTACTTACTTGGATGTAAAAGCACTTTCATGATTCTTTGATGAGGTACATTCTTGATGTACATTTGTATGATGTTGTTATGTACTTTCATGATCTATATTTTGTACTCATGATGTTTGGAAGGGTGCAATGCCAACAATGGGATCCTGGAATTGCTTTGTTTCATCTCGCTTGGAGTAGCAGTTCGATTGTTGGTTTGAGAAAGCAAACCAACCTTCAGTTGTTTGAGTTCATCTTTGCAGAGCAGTGTTCATGTTTCCTATGTGGAGTACATTTTGAGAGATGGATTCAATTTTCACATGCTTAGTTTTCATGGCATCTCATCATAGACATTTCACACCCTCCATGTATCAGGATCATATGGGACCCTGGGATCATTTTTGGTCTCATTGGTTTCAATATTGGGGGAAGAAAGCAACACTGGAGATTTATTCATCACTTGAGAAGATGATTGTAATCAGAGTAGTGCAGAAACAAGTATGGTGGTTCCTCTCTGATATTTTATTGGAATCTTAAGCAATTCAAAATTTGGTAACTCAGTACCAAGTTCAAAGAATTATACAGAAGCAAAAAGGGGTGAAAATTCAGAAAAGGTTTCCAAAATATGGAGGTAAAGATTATTTGTAGAAATTTGTTTTTATGGATTTGATTAACCCCTTTTGGTATTAGTGGTGGTGTTAAATGATATATAAATATGCACAATCCAAATCTCTTTACTTTTGGGAACACAAAATTGCAGTACATGAGTGCCACTACTCAAGTTGCAACTAAAGAAAATCAATCAGCAGAACCATAACATAGCACTTGGTGCAAAGGAAAGAGTACCAAATGAGGATGCCACTTGGGAATATGAAAAGATTTTGCAGCATCCAAATCTGAAATTGATCGAGGACAAAAAATTTTGGGTGGGGAGGACTGTAATGTCCCCATTTTTAATAATTGCATAGCAGGACAATTCCATCAGTTCTACTAGTTCCCTAGGTTGGATGGATACATTTGGAATTTTAATAAGGGAGATAATAAATGACATTCATACATTAAAATGAATAAATATTTAATAATTTATCTTATTAAATAAATACAAGATAAAATTGAAGTGGCAATGGAGCATGGAGACACATGGAGACTATGAGGCCCACCCAAGCTAGAAATTTTGTGCCACATGCCATCCTCCTCTTGCAATTTTGAATCCATGGGAAGTATAAAGGTTCTTGGATGAGTTATAAGGATAATTCACTTGGCCATATGAATCATAGGTCGATTTTTGGAGAAAATGTAACTTACATGGGAAAGGAAGAGTCATTTTGGAGCTAGTGAGACACTTGGACTAGATTCCCTATCTTTATGACAACAATGATGAAGATGCTATGACACCTATGAAACAAATAATATATGAAGGATGAAATATGACAATCTAACATGTCTGGTTGAAATAGAGCATCCAAGAGATCTCTCATGTGAGTTTGGGAAAGCTCAATGGGTTCCTACTCAAATTGGGGGAAGATGGAAGGCTAGGAAAGGGAGAACACATGGAAAATATTGAGCACACACCCAAATTCGAATTAGATTGATTTTGTGGATGGATTGGTAACCTTAGAATCCTAATTATGTTTATAAAATACATGAATCAACCAATACAATAGATTTTGATCTTTTGATAAATAGTCATTTGTGAATTGTGAGAGCTAGTGGATGACTAGTTTTCTTGCCTTGGCCAATTTCGAGTGTGAAAGATTCCCATCCAAGATGGTGTTTGGAGAGGAAAATCAGGTATTTCAAGGAGATTTAATGGAGTCTTATTTTTCAGGTGTAACATATAGGGAAGCATGTGTATTCTTCTATTGCAGCACCTTCTCTCCACCATTTCCAGTTTTCTTTGCATATTCATGCTCGTGGAGGGATTGCGCCTTGGGTGAGATCTTGTACTCTTTGGGAGAGATATTCATGATATATTTATGATTTTAGTCAGTTAAATATTCTCTTTTCTTCATTCTCATAAAGTTTCAAGTCGAAATACCCAATATTTGTATGTCAATATGACTTTTAATGAGCAAACATTAACCATTTCCACTCTATTTTGATATATGACATGGTAATGCTTATTATTTCGAATGGAGGAATGTCTCTCTGATAAATGTATGCTGAATGGAATTTAATTAATTTTTATTGCAAGTATCATGTTCAGTACTTAATCATTGGAAGCCATTTTACTCATTTTTATTGCATTGGGAGAAGATTTGGTGCATTTTCCCCAAGGGTCAAAATTGTGATTTGGGAGTTGTTTTGGAAAGAGTCATAACAGCCTGTATAAATTGAACCATGATGCATATGAGAATTTAAAATTTTCCCTTTCACATCCCCTACCTCTATTCAGAAATACGAGTGACTTTGGGATCATTTGAGAATCAATTTCCGGCAATTACCCATGGGAAATTGGAGCCCCAATTTGCTAGTAAAGACTCCTACTTTGAACAGAACATTAAACAAGTTTGAAAAATTAATTGGGTGTTAATAAAACATCCATTAACATCATATTTAAGTTCTAATATCAGTCATGTACCTTCTGAGAAAATTTGGGAGCATTTGGGTCAATTTGGAGGTCTAGACATCAAAAGTAGTTAAGGTCGAAATTGGGGAAAAAGTGACAAAAATAGGTCATTTAATAAAATTTCAAAAAGGGACATTACATAGAAGAAGTGTTGCACTGACAATGAACAATGTTCCTAAGTTTGTGTGAATTTTTATTTGTTCTTTAAGGCTTACCAATTGAAGTGCAGGTTTATAAAGTAATACAATGGACACACATTTTTATTACAATAACTCCCACATTTGTGTTATTATCTTTCCTCACATTAAATAATTATTAAATAATTATTAAATAATGAAAATTCAAACTCACTAACATAGAACCCCTTTAATGAAAGAACAAATAAGCACACTAACATAAACCTCCACTAACTGATAAAACATTGTAAAAATCAAAGGACCTATTCTTGCTCATAGTTGTTGTTTAATTGAGAATTAGGAATAATAAATACACCGCACTTATAAAGAATGGCATCACTTAAAAATGTGTATTGTTTTTATATTCATGTGCCTTCTCTAGATTTGTAGCATATTAGCAGCCTTCTCATCCTCCACATATTCAACAAATATCTCCCATTTCCATCCAAATTCATCCATAGTTAGTAATGGTAACTCAAAAGGTCATAATAAATCATTTCCACCCACATTATTTATCCCTTTATTATACTAGATTTCAAAGTTACAGCCTTAACTTGCTAATGACCTTTTCTTGATTATCCCAATTCTCATTTTCAAACACTTTTACTACAATGTATCATAATTTTGGATGATTCTCTATTTGAAAATTTTCAAAACGATTTCGCTTATCATGAAGAGAAGCCTCAATAATTCAAGATTGGATGTTAATTGTTCAACGAGGGTAGAATTTGAGTATTGTGTAATAGGACATCCTTGTTTTGTCCAATTATATAACCATGTCAATGTTTTCTTTAATGTGACCATAATTGCATGTTCTCTCTATACTCTTCATTTAATTCGAGAAGCATAGCATTTTCCCTCCTAAGTTTGTAATAATGCTCTCCAATCCCATCTACATGTCTACTATGTTAAAATTATTCTTGTCAATCTTCTCCCAAAGTGATGTTAAAGATTCAATGGTTATACCATAAGCAATAGGATCACTAAAAGAAATATAATTATAGTAGCACATAAAGAACACAAAGATTTATCCTGGGAAACCCTCTTAGGGGATACAACCCAACAAAACTTCCTCTATATAGAATTCAACCAAGTACAGTGAATAGCCCCGAGAACAAGACTAGAAACTTCATCTCTCTTTGACGCACTTGATTGAGTGAGTTGTGTGTCTAAATGTTGGATGCACCTCACCTATTTATACTCATCAAGTGAGTGGCATATTAACTTAAATAGGTCTACGTGTTTCTCTAAACAACATCAACTTACCTAGGGAGACTTAAAATAACATTTATATAATATACTTATGGGCACTATTGACCTGACTTACAACAAAGGTTTTACCTCGAGACTTTTACATGACCAATTACATCAAGGACATCTCCCAAACGAGGAATAATAATATAATAAAAATACAATAGAATACCTTCTGAAGTTACATTTCTTTAACACTCCCTCTTAACAAGGAATGCATTCTACAACATCAACAACAACAAAAATTATACAACTGACTGGTGAATCTATATTTCATGGGAATTTTTGGAACAACGACATTATATATCTGGAACATCATCATCAACATCAGCATGGAACCGTATCATCATCATTATCTGCAGGAGCATCATCATCAGCTTGGAATATCATCATCATCATCAACAGGAGCATCATCATCAACATCAGTATATAATTGTTGGAACATCATCATCATCTTGAGCACCATCATCAACATCAACATCAACATGTGACTACTGGAACATTGTCGTCATCATCTAGAACATCATCAGAATGTAACTACTGGAACATCATCATGATCATCATCATGTAACTGCTGGAACATAATCAGCATCAACTAGAACATCATCAACATGTAACTGCTAGAAAATCTTCATCATTTGACATCCATATTATCATCATCATCTAATGATATCATTCTTCTCTGAGTTTGCATAAGTGATAATTGCACAACCAATCTCTCTTACTTCGTTGCATAGTGTGTGATAACTGAGCCCTTAGGGACTATCCATCCTCACATGATGGGAGCTTACATAGTCGCATGGTAGTTGAAAGAGATACTGTACTTCTTGCATTTCAAGATTTCTCTCTATCCCATCACATGATGTATTAGAGAATATTACCACACTGTCGCATGGTGTCTTATCTCTCTCGCAAGTAAGAACTAAACCCACCATCCCATCGTAGGATGAGAGGATCTCTCTCCACCTCGAAACTGTCCTTCTTACATATTGGGATCTCTCTATCCCATCATGAGATGTCTTAGAGAATATTAACATCCCGTCATAGGATGTACCAGTAAGTAAAGGCTAATCTCATCATCCCGTCACAGGAGGAGATCACTGTACCCCGTTGTAGGGTATCGAAAGTGTTAGTCCTAGCTTGAAAATACTCATCCGACAAGAACAAAGTCAACATGGTTATGTCTATGGGCCACTCACCCTTGGAAAATTCATTATGGAAATATTGGGGGATGTATGCTTGATGTGCATAATCCCTCTTTAACTCCTGGAACACACTGCTCTCTCTATCATTGAGGCCATCCTGATGTCAAGTCCATCTGATAATTTTCTGTAGCTGGAACATCTTCTACATTATGTTTCTTGTCTTCAGTGAGAAACAATACAATCATGTGAAATGTAGGATAATTTGACTACTTGTCTTCAACCTTGTACCAAAGGTTGAAGCATTCTTCAATCTTGATTTGTGAGTCTTCATCACACAATCTTTCTTGCAGGTTAAATCCAAATGTATGATTGCTATCATACATACTACCACAAATCACACCTGCATGCATTAGGGGAATTTTGAAGACTAAAATGGGCCTCATAAGAAATATAATAAAATATTATTAGTTAGGCATTTTGTGGAAAAATGTATATTTACAACTCATCTCTTGCACTACAATCTATGTAACTGTGGTTGAGTTACCATTAGAGTAAATTTCAACTCAAAATGGGCCTTTTAACTCTAATTCAAATTCCATGTCATTATGTGTTAGCCAATGAAATTGTTTTAAATTTGAAATCCCGTATAGGTACTAAACATTTTTTTAATATAAATTGGGGATAGGTATCATAAAAAAACTACTTTTTTGTTTGTATTTTCAACATATCTCCCTGTGTTTTTACTCAAATTTCGATATGGAGAGCTCGTTGGATGTGAAATTAAATTCCGCATCCAACGAGCTCTCCCAATCGAAATTTGAGTAAAAAAACAGGGAGATATGTCAAAAATACAAACAAAAAAGTAGTTTTTTTTCTTTTCTTCCTCCAAAATTAATAAATATTATTTTATTATTTTAACTATTATTTTATTAATTTTTTTAGGAGGCCCATTTTGAGTTGAAATTTCCTCTAATGATTGCAAAAATGTCTAAAAATAAAATTAATAAAAAAAACATTTAATATAACTAGAAACAAAAGTACTTTTAATACATCTATCGGTGTTTCCCACACTCTAGTAACTGGTACATGTGGCCCCATTAGGCCAAGTGGACCCAATGGTACTAGTGGACCCAAATAATTAAATAAAACTTCTAAGTTAGGCTAAAATAATCTAATAGACAATTTGGTCAAGGGAGGATTATAAATCCTAACACCCCCTTAAATCCTAAATTGGACAAATGTGGGCCTTGGCACCAAGGCCATAAGTCACCCATATACAATCTAAAAGATAAAAAAATAATGCTTAATAAACTGAGGAAATAGGGGAAATCCTCATGGGAAAACCCCCCCTCAAGATAAGCAGGAATCAGAAAACACAAGTTTAAAAACTTGCAAAATCTTTGCTGCAATTTGCAACATTAATGCAGTATTCCGATTCTTCTTTGTAGCAACATCTTGAAGCTGTGCATGTGAGCCTCTGAATCCAAACAAAATTATTATGTTTGGAGGAATATTCCTCTTTGGAAGAAGAATGTGTTCAACTGAATCAAGAATATAGACAATTGCTAGATGAAAACTGAACCCATGTAGAGCAACTGAAATCAACTGATGAGAGAGAAAAGGTGCTTGAGAATTCAAACCATGTGAGGAACACCCAAACAACTGATATATTGCAGCCTTGAACATAAAACCATGTGAGTAAAAATCATCCCCAAGTGTTAGGAGCAAGTACCCAGGCGAATGCAGAATGTCTCCATCTTTACTAGTTATGTGATGAGATGAGCATGTGATCAAATAGATAGGTAGAGAAGCATTGGGACTATAGAGAGAGAATGCTTGAGATCTATAATATTATATAGCTTCATAAACAATCAATGATTCACAAAATCTAATATCATCAAACTCATAAGAGGAAACTAACATCAAATCCCCAACAACAACTTTGAAGGAGACTTGCGGTACTTGATTTGTCACAGCAAAATTGATGAAACCAACTACAAGAATGAATGAAGTCTCATGGAACTTAAGACTTGAACAAAATATCAGATCAGATCCAAAAAGTTTCATATCAGATACAAAAGTGAGGAATGATATCAAATCCCCAGCAACAATTTTGAAGGAGACTTGCGGTACTTGATTTTTCACACTTAGATTGATGAGAGCAGCTACAAGCATTACTGAAAGTTCTTGAAACTTAAAACTTGAACCAAATAATATAAAATCCGATCCAAATAATATCATATCAGATCCAAATAGGTTCATATCAAATCCAAGGGTGTGCTCCACTGAGATGGTAGATGCACAATTTTCTCCTTCTTCAAATTTCCAAAAATTAGTGCATGCAATCATGTAGGAATTTACTAGGAGCTCTAGATCAATGAGAGTGAATGGATCACTCCTACAATCTGATATTATTTCCAGAATATCCATGGTATTACTTATATGCACACCAACAACATCATTAGAGATAGATAAATCAAATTCCTCTTCCTTGTATGAAACAATCACCGGTAAACTATGCAGAAAATTTAAAATAGAAGAATCATTGGAGAGTTTTTGCAAAAAATGGAAGGAGATGTTTTCTTCAAAAATTGAGATTCGAATGTCTTCTTCTGGATCATCCATGTGAGGAGATGAGATATCAGATATCTCATACACTTCCGGAGCAATAGGAGGAGGACTCACTCCAAGGAGACTTTCTTTAATTCAAATTGACTGTGAGGAAAATTATGCTTCTTCTTCATCTTCAAGAATTTTCTTTGCTATAGGAGAGGGCATGAACTCATCATGCTGGATTTTATTTGAACCTCCCTCAACAACTGGGATTTTATAGTCATCTCCCATATGACTATTAGGTCCTCCTAATAGAGGTAAAGTGATGAAGGATTCCCTGGAGTCAACCATGTAGTTGGATGCTCCAGAATCTATCAAATAAGCCTTCAACGGAGTGAGGCTTGCATGCAAGGCATGTAATCTCTCATGTTCTTCAATATTCTCTTCATTATCAGACATCTCTGCACCTTGTGGAAGGGAAATATTGTTCTGTACACATAGAGCTTTCAACTGGTCAAGGGTCTTCTTCATGCACGAAGGCTTCTAGATGAAAACCCCTCATACAATAGGGACACTTTTTCTTTTCGAGCTTCTTCTTTTTCTTAGAGTCAGAGGCTCCTTCATAAGTCTTCTAATTCTATATAGGCTTCAAATCAATTGCTTTATGCTCCTTGCCTTTATATCTCCCTTTAGCTTGCGCTTTGGTAGAGTCTGTCACTAGGAGAGCTTGATCTTTGGAAGTCTTGATGAATCCCATTTGGATCAACTTCTCTTGCTTCTGTATTAAGGACTCGGCAAAGGAATCAAGTGAGGGCATCTTCTGATTAGGAATGGAAGCTCTCCTGGAATGGAAGATTAAGACAAATACAGAATAATCAGGGCCTAGTTTGCTGAGTATGGAGAGCACATGCTGCTCATCCTTTCTCTCTATTTCGCATTGTCTGCATTGAAGTGCAAGAAACTTGAATTTAGTAAAAAATTGTTGCACCGTCTCAAAACTGTTGGGATGTAAGGCTACCAACTCGTTCTCTAGAATATGTCCCCGAAGCTCATCTTGGTTTCCAAACAAGTATTCAAGCTTCTCCCGGGATTCTCTAGGAGTCCTCAAACCTGCAAGGTGGAAGAGGAGATCTCTGGATATGTGAGTACATAGCTAACCGAAAGCTTCATCTAAGCTGTTCATAAACTTGTTTCTCTTAACTGGAGGATGGGGCTCGACCTCCCTACCAAGTATTATATTGAAGTAGCCATGCTTACGCAAGGCTAACTACATATCTACCCTCCAATCAACATTATTGAAGGGTCTTAATATCCGAGGTGTAGGAGATTGAGAATCCATAATTCTTCGGTTGGAAAAGACAAAATCTTCACACAAGCTACGTAGCACCTATAGAATTTCACTGCAAAACACTAAAGCATTAAAACTATGTTAGAATCATGCCTTCCCTCTCAACATGAACTCTTTTTCAGGGTCCATCACGCCCACACCACCACTCTAAATAAATTTAGAGGAAGCAAGGCACTCTTTGCGGGACTTATGTGGAAACCCAACTGCTTCTGGTGTTCAATGGAGAGTAGACAGACATGACGCTTGCTTGAAATAGCTCTGCTACCATGTTAGAATTGTTGTGCCATTTAGATCATCAAGCAATGAGTCCAAATTATTGATGCAGTGAATAGGAATGAATTATATAAATTGAACAAATCAAATATCATAGGAAACGAACAAGTATTTCTCAAAGAATTATAGTATTATATTCATTATATAATTCGGCGTTACAATAGTGTTACATAGGAAAGAATTCAAATCATTAGGGATGAATTCAAATCTACCAACTAGATGTGACTGTATCTGACTGCATGGCTAACTAAATATGTCAAAATCACTATCAGAGTCCAAGTGGTTAACTCCAGATGTCTAATCAAGTCACACAATCAATTATAATCAATTAAATCAGTCTAACTAAAGTGGTAGGTGAGAAAAGGTGCCTTATCCACATGTAGCCATGCATAAATAGCACTAACTGAACTGATTGTGATCTAACTGAATGTAACTAAAGAATAAATAAGCTTAACTAATTCCAACTCCAACTAACTGAAGGAGGTTTGTGTCGAGACTCCCAGTGGCTCCTAAAATGTAGGGATTGTCTAAGGAGGTGCATAAAATGATGCATGCAAATGTAGTCAGTGGCAGTTAGCCTCTATCGGTGTTCCCCACACTCTAGTAATTGGTACATGTGGCCCCATTAGGCCAAGTGGAACCAATGGTACTAGTGGACCCAAATAATTAAATAAACTCCTAAGTTAGGATAAAATAATCTAATAGACAGTTTGTTCAAAAGAGGATTATAAATCCTAACAAGAAAGACAAGCACATTAGCACAAAAAGAACATGAATATTTATCCTAGGAAACCCTCTTGGGGGAGAAAACCTAGTAAAAATTCCTCTATATAGAATTCAACCAAGTACAGTGAATAACCCCAAGAACAAGATGAGCAACTTCCTCTCTCCAGTAGACACATAGTTGACTCTCTCTCTTGCGCACTTGTTTGAGTGATTTATGCATATAAATTAATGAGGAACGTCGCCTATTTATACTCATCAAGTGAGTGGCATCTTAACTTAACTAGGTTGACATGTTTCTCTAAAACAAGGTCGACTTACCTAGGAAGACTAAAAATAACATTTATATAATATTCTTGTGGGTACTATTGACTTGAATTAAAACAAAGGTTTTACCTCAATACTTTTACATGACCAATTACATCAAGCACATCTCTCGAATGAGGAATAAAAATATAATAAAAATACAATATAATATCTTCCAAAGTTACATTTATTTAACACTCCCTCTTAACAAGGAAGGTACTATACAACATAAAAACAACAACAACTATACAAGTGACTAATGAATCTATATGTCATAGGAAGTTTTGGAAAAAAACGACATCATATATATGGAACATCATCATCGACATCAACATGGAACATCAAATCATCATCAACAACATGAGCATCATCATCATCATCATCATTTGGAGCACCATCATCAACATCAGCATGTGACTATTGGAACATCATCATCATCATCATCTAGAACATCATCAACATGTAACTATTGGAACATCATCATCATCATCATCATCTGGAACATCATCATCATCATCTAGAACATCATCAACATGTAAATGTTAGAACATCATCATCATCATCTAGAACATCATCAACATGTAACTGTTGTAACATCGTCATCATCAAAATCTAGATTATCATCATCATCTTCAGAATCTAAATTTATGCCTCAAAAAGTGTGTCGATACTTATGCCTCAATATTTGTGCCCTGTACAGAATCCGTACAGTATGAGTTGTATAGACAAGCTGCAATAAATTCTATGCTTCCGCCTCAAAATTCATGCCAAGTTGTTGTACTTCCCTTCCTTGATTTGTGTGCCAAAGGAAAAATTGTTCCTGCTGTTATTTCTCCTTCTTTCTCATAAATATCTCTCTCTCTCTCTCTCTCTCTCTCTCTCTCTCTCTCTCTCTCTCTCTCAAAATGCAAAAAGTGCCTCTTCACTTGGAAAAATTTCCTTTTAGGTAAATAGTTAGGGTGAATGAAAAGCCATATAATCCAAGGGCTCAGATTAGATTAGATGAGTGGTTGTGATTAAAATCACTTTTCTCCAGAAAATAAAATTTAATTCACTCACTTTTTAAATGTTTACTTAAAGTGCATTTAATGCTCATCTCAAGTCATTAATATAAAATCCAAGTGACTTAACCGCTTATCCTAGTGTCTTTGGCAAAAGTCACTTAGGGGAACAACTCGAAGGTATAAAACTCAACACTTCCATCTTGAATCTTGTAGCAAAGGTTGAGATCTCCATCACTCTAGGTGATCCTCCAGCTCCTCATGTAAGTGTATATGCTATCCCATGGGTACATTTTGAGCTCGTACAAAGCCTTCTTCAATTTGTGCAAATGTGGTTCTTTGTAGAGAGTCCCTAGTCCTGGAAGTTGCTCAATCTGCATTTCTACTTCACTAAAGAAGTGAGTCTGGTCAATGGAGCAAATGTCATCCATAATTGACTACATCTTTTTTAGAGAAACCATAGATCTTTCTTTTTATTCTTGATGCAACAATTTGTTGTATGCTGATCTTGTAGATCCTCTTGGAAGACACTACGAATTTTCCTTATGATCTCGAGACCAACTCCTGTTAGTGCATAGTAATGCACTATCGATCACAAGTTAGAAATAACCTTTAAAGTTTTAGGATCAAAGGGTTCTGTCAGTCATAGAGTCTATGGTCATTTAGAGTCTAAAGTCAAGTTATCTGTCTGGTTAAGGTCTTGGTGTGGTTATACTTCAAAGTTTGGTCCTCAAAGTCATTTTAGTGTTGTTTTTTAGTCTTTGATCCCATGTTAGTCATATTCTTTGTCCTAGAGAGTCCATGATCCAAAAGATTTGTTAAGAAGTATTGAAGGTTAGTAATGAGTCTTTATCATAAGTCAAGATCTTGAAGCTGGTTTTCAAAACATATCATGTAATCATGTCTTTTTGAAAATTATTCAAGGGTCATAATGAATCATGATGGCTTGGTATAGCACATGCTGCAAAAAGCTAGGAGATTTCGCAGTGTAAGAGAAAATAACATCATGATTTCTCAAACGTGATCTTTCTACCCCAATTAACTGTAAAAAAGGTTTATTTGAGTGGTCAAGTTGGTTCTGGGGTGTAATCATGATTAATGGTTAAGCTTAAAAGTTTGTTGCAAATTCCCATGAAAATTCACATTGATTGGGTCTTGTCATTCCAAATCGGTTATGATTACTTTGGGTCATTCAAAATTAGTCTTGGTCATGATTAATTTTGGGTCGGTGTTTATCTTTTAAAATGGCTCGCAACTCACATTCATTTTGTTGAAATCATGAACTAAAAGCCTGTTGCAAACAAGTTTGTTGCAAAATTTCTAGTTCGCTGCAAAAAATTTCATATGCTACAAAATTCCCAAGTCCCTGCGATTTTCCTTACTACTGACAATTATTTTCACCCTGTTTTGAAGTTTTCCCTTTGCTCATTTCCTCAGACGCAACAAATTCCTTGGTTGGGCTAGTGTTTCTAGTTCATGCAAAACATTGGCTATGAAATCTATTTGCTGCAAAATTTTCCGTCTGATACAAATTGCCTTCACTGTTGCAAATTCCCTAGCTACTGGATTTTTCTTTGTTACTGTCAATCTCCTCCTTCCCTATTTTGAACTTTACCCATTTCCCATCTTCCCTGTTGTTGTGAAATTCCCAGTCGCTACGCACTCTCAAACGCTGCAAAATTTCCAAATGTTGGGAAATCCTAAATTCGATGTGAAATACGCAGGCTATGTTTTCTAAATATTATCTAGTTGTTTCACGATGGTCAAAGAGAAAAAGAAGAAGTATAATAAAGGAGGAGAGATGGTTAGATATGAAGCTGATAGAGTTTTTCCAGAAGTTACAAGGTGGACATATGGAGGTGTCAAAGCAATTTTCCTTGAACTATGATTGAGTGCAAATGAAGGTTGGATCATTAGAGTTTTTTTGTCTCAGAAAGAACAATTTTTGTCCCCACAAGGATGCCCAGGGATGGTGAAAAGTGGTTAATTATTGAAGCTTCCTTCTGCAATCAATTTCTTAAACCTGAATTTAAGGATGAAACCTTGTCTGTTGGAGTCACAAAGACACATATACAAGATCAATTTCATTATCTGTTGAAAGTTGTGCAAAAGTATTTCACTTGTGAAGGACGATTCAAAATAGATTATTATTATCACATCAAGCTACTAATGCATTTTACAAGTAAGAAAGCCATGAATCTACCCTTTTATCTTCAAAGGAGTCTAGGAAAAATGACATATAAGGTTCAGGGAAAAAAACCAAACTTTGAGAATTCACTTTTCCAATTTGGATTAATAAAGTTGTTGGTTTTAGAAGAGTTAAAGAAAAATAATTCGGGTTGGGATACCTTTTTACTATCAACAGGTTTTAGTATTGAAGTTGTAGGCATCCCTCATGCCAAAAACAAGACACCTTCCCTTGTTCAAAAAGATACTCACACAAGAGATGGCACATCAAAGGAGAGTAACGGAAAGGAAAAAAAATACAATCCCAAGATATAGACAAAACCCTTGACAATAATAAAAAGAAACAAAAAGTCAAAAGGAAGTTGGTGTTTACTCATGAAGATGAAGACACCCTTGTACCAAATAGAACTCTCACCGGATCAACAAAAAGAAGAGCTTTATCCAAATATGATGAAAAGGAAAAAATTCCAGTGTAGCAGCAAGTACCATCCCAACAGTAGGAACCAAAGGATATTTATATGAACAAGGATCTCAAGATTCAGCTTAAAAGGGCACAACTGATGATAATCTAGTTGAGGGAAGAGAACATAAAACAGAAAGAATCCCACCAGGAACATGCAACAAAGATAGCAGGTGAGATGAATGAGATTGAATATAGGATGAAGAATGTCAAGAAAATATTTAAAGGATGGTTGATCCCTAGAAAGCAATTGTTTAATCTGAAAAGAAAAAACAAAACCGTGTAAACAAAAAATAGAGCTCTCAAAGAAGAAATAGAAAGGGTGAAAAGAAAAGTGTCAAAAAGGAACTTGAAGATCCTTGCTAAAGAAGCAACCTCAAGGACTTCAAGGTGAGAAGAATACCTAAACAAATCAGATTTTGCTTGAAAGAAATAGTTTTTCAAAGTTTGTCCTTTTTCCATAAGAAGCAGAAACTCTAGCTGGTACAAAGTATGTTTTTGGAAATTTGAAGTTACGAAGGAATGGTGAATTAAAGTCATTTTCAGAAATGAAAAGGAAACTAAGTTAGGAAGGAGATTTTCAATATCAAAAGACCAAGTTAGTTGTCTTATATTTTGAAAAGTTCCCAAAGAACTGTGATTAGGGTTTTCTAGCAGTTTGATGGTGAGGGTCAATTTTAGATTTTGTCATATCAGATAAGGAAGGGTTCTAGTAATCAATTCTTCAATTTTGGGGTTAGTTCATCAAATGAAACAAAGAAAAGTTTAAAAAAAAACATTTCACCATGTCTCCAATTTGTTGTGAATTATCATGGAATTACATTTCGCAGTGTTCCCAATTCACTGCGAAATTGTCTGAGATATACATTTTGCAGCGTTCCCAATTCACTACGAATTCTGCAGGAAGTTGTTTTCTGGAAGCTTATGGATAGCAATTGATGATGCCACTTCTACACTCAAGCTGGAAGATATGAAGACCTTGCAAGTCTTAACAAATCACAAAAATCCAATTTTGTAAAAAGTGTATTCAAGTTTCTCTAGGATAGAAACCCTAATTTGTAGGAGTTGGGTTGTTTTACTTAGATATTTTGTACTATGTTTCATGTTTTGGTAATATTTTGAGGATTTCAAACCCTCCAAGAGCTTATGTAATAGTTTGCATATATATTAGTGAAGAAAAATGAGATAAGAGTTGGTTCAGGTGGTTTTGAGAAGATGCTTTGGTTGTACTTGTGAAATTTAATACAAAAACTTCCAGGATGAATTTGCAGAATTATTTTGTCAAGGATTCATGTGGTTATGGTTATCTAGTACTGTGATTTCCCTCAAGTATTTTTTCCCTTTGCTTTATTACATTGATGCCATTTCTTTCAAGTGTCTAGTTGAAGGTGATAGTTTTAGAATTCATTTGAATCATTGATTCTCTAAAAGTGCAATTAAATACTCCACTCTCTTCCTTTAAAGTTATACTTGGAATTCATCCTCAGTCAGATGCTTCAGGTGTAATAGATTGTTATCTTATTTCTACTCACCAAACTACAACAGACTTATCAACCAGATTTACATAAGCTTTCTTTCCCTTTAGAATTTTAAATTACCTTCAATTTGATCATCTATCTGTTAATCTTGACCATATGCCTAATGGTTTTTGTCACCTCAACTCAACTAGAAAATATCCTAAAAACTTTGTTTTATCTACAGTTCTGGTCACTGTTTAAGTAAGCTATAATCAGAAGTCATCTTGATTCAATTTCATAAGAGAGATCCCTCTCTGGTTGGAAAGGCCAGACTCCAACCTAAAGTAGGTTTGAAGAGATTACCTTGGGGATTTTTTTGATACAACCCAAATAAATTACTAAGTGCTAACACCTCCCAAACATCATTCTTAAAGATTGATTGATATTCTTCGATCATAACATCCTTCCACTCTTTCTTCTTGGATGCTTCTTCATAGTTGGAAGGATCTGCATCAATGATGTCACACACAAGTGCCACATAACTGGAGTGTGTCAAGGCCTCTTAATTTCTTTGAGAGATCTTGGATGATCTCTCATGCCCAAGTCCGTCTTCTCTTGTATGTGTTCTGTTAGGATTATTAAACCTCCCTCATCCAAATTTGGTCATATGTCTAAATCGGGAGTCATGTCTAAATCGGGAGTCCATCCAGTCTATTTATAGTCATTAGCACCATTGGTTAAAATTGACCTAATTGGGGCACATGTTTCAGTTACCTAAGTGTGGGGAACACAAATTGAGGCTCACTGTCACTTATTGCACTTGATTGCATAAGTTTAGGAGTCTCCTAGATCAATCCCTACAATTTAGGAAGCAACTGGGAGTGTCGAAACCAACCAAGGTCAATTCACTTCCATTAATGACTAGTCAAGCCAAGTCAGGAGTCAGTTACATTCAGTTCTAGCTCTCTACATTCAGTTAAATAATGGTTTAATTAATTGCACACATGTGGGGCGTTTTTCTCACCTACCACAGTCAGTTAACCATTATTTAATACTAAATGTAACAGTTGGTTGTGTTTTAGAACTCCGGTTATGATTTAGACAAGGACAGTTAACTACTGGGTCCTTAACTTCAGTTGATGACTAGTCAAGCCAAGTTAGGAGTCAGTTACATTCAATTAAATAATTGTTTCATTAATTGCACACATGTGGGGCGCTTTTCTCACCTACCACGGTCAATTAACCATTATTTAATACTAAATGTAACAGTTGGTTGTGTTTTTAGAACTCCAATTGTGATTTAGACATGTCTTGGTTACCTACAGTCAAGTAGAGTCATCAATTCGAAATTCCTCATGTGGATTCGAATTGCTTGTGGCTATTAAAGCCATTTTACATCATTGTAATTATTATTTGGATTACTTTTTTTATTAATGAAAGCATTCACAGCTGCAAGCCTTTTGCACTGTTTCATTCTTCAATGGCTGAGTAAATTGTGAGATCTTCTTTGTGAGTTGTGTGTTTGTCTACAAATCTATATGCTCAAATTTAACATGGTATCAGAGCCTCGACGGACAAGGCACTTCTCCTCCTCAGATCTCCTACTGGATCATTTTTTTTGTTTTGCAGGTACAACTTTGAAATGAATTCATCGGTTCCTCTTCTCACTCGATCCTCAGACTATTTTGAATGGAAGGTGAAGATGATTGGATTTCTGCATAGACGAAAACTCTTTTCGGTGTCTAATGGATTAGGTAGATAATTCCTTTGAGAGTGAAAATGACTGGCTAAATGCAAAGGATGCAACTTTTGAAATAATGGAACTGGCTCTTTCTCCTAGCATGCGCTACCACAGTAGATCTATTAAAGATCCACAGGAACTCTGGGCAAGATTGGACAGAACCTTTGGAAGCACATGGAGCACATCCAACACCACAAACATCCTTGATCCAAAAATCTCGGCCTCCACTCTCTCTGATGAAGTTGTTCAAGATGAAGAAGAAGCAGAAACTTCTACACAGTCAATTCGAATTGAAGACAGTCTCCATGCAGTGACTCCTTCTCCTGATGCTCCGGAAGTTCATGAGATCTCTGATATCTCATCTTCTCATATTGCTGAAACAGAAGAAGACATTCGAATCTCTGATATTGAAGAAAAATTCTGCTGCACTTCCATGCAAACATTCACCGGTGATTTTCCTTTAAATTCTATGCAAAATTTACTAGTAATTGCTTCCGAAAGTGAAGAGAAATTTGATTTTTCTTCCTCTAATGTTTCTGCTAGTGTGAAAATATGTGATACCTTGGATATTTTGGAAGAAATATCAGATTACCAGAGTGATCCATTCGCTCCCCATGATCTATTTTTTCCAGCAAATTCCTGC
>LPNX010969487.1:282931-295889 GCA_001517045.1 Pseudotsuga menziesii
TAGTCAAGTAGAGTCATCAATTCGAACTTCCTCATGTGGATTCAAATTGCTTGTGGCTATTAAATCCATTTTACATCATTGCAATTATTATCTGGATTACTTTTTTGATTAATGAAAGCATTCACAGCTGCAAGCCTTTTACACTGTTTCATTCTTCAATGGCTAAGTAAATTGTGAGATCTTCTTTGTGAGTTGTGTGTTTGTCTACAGATCTATATGCTCAAATTTAACATGTTCACCTCTCGAGGTGGAAATACCAGTTTCGATGGCTCGATCATATCTTAATTCTCGTGCTCTTTTAAACCTCTTTTTTCCATCATGGTGTCTTTGACCCTGGGAGCTTCAGGTTCCTCTTCATGTACTTTTTTGGAGTGAATATTCTTTGAGTGTTATGGTTGAACGATCGGCACTTGTTCTTCAGGACAAGCCGCATAATTCTTCTCTTGTAAGTGATTGCATATGATCCTTCCTACAAGTCAAATTCAGTTGCATGATTAGAAACATTTCATATTTTTCAAAACATATTAATAATGACACATTATTATGCATAAAGACATATAGAACACAAGCATGCAACTATATTAGCCAATGCTTCAACAGAACATTCATCCATATCCCGTATACACACGGTAACTTTCTAGATGCATTCCATCTCTACTAGAAAATAATTAAAAGCATTCACTACTCCCACCATGTTAGCAAAGAGGTTTCAGTTTAGATAGGTAGCAATGAAAGGTTGTAAAACACCATCAGCCTCTTACCTATCACATGCATATCAATAGTATATGAATGGAATCAATCTAACATGCATAATATATTTCCTAAATCTAGGAACATGAAGGTGTATATAACTGAACAATATCACTTAAGAAACTAGATATACATGAAATGACCATTCAAATACTTATCTTTGTTTGTTTGTTTGGTGGACTCCCTCTTGATCCTTGTCTTCTTGCAAGAACCAGAGTCGCTGACAATGTGCTCTACCCCGTCATCTGATTTTGAGGACATGTGTCTGTCTTGCTCATTATCGACAATGTTGAGTAAGTCTTCTACACCATAGATCACATGGGACTGTGTACTGGTTCTGGGTGTCCCTTTCTTCTTCATTCACAACTGCATCTCTTCTTATTCGAATACAAGTTTTTTCTTCAAATCAGGTCCATAGAGTACATCTTCATCATCATGGGTTGAATCCTTAAAGTACATATTCCTCATCACTTGAGGAATCTTCTTTTGTTCTTTTCCTTTCTAGTTCATCCTCTCCAACAATGTGAGAATGATGCCTCTTCTTGTTTGTCCTAGTGTATCCTTTGTTTCTGGGGAAGTCTTTAGCATAGTGGTCTTTCTCATCACATGTGAAGCACCTAAAATTTTAGTAGTCCCTTTGAGATTTATGATTCCTTTGGAATCTTTAGGGATTTTTTGAGAGTGATCTTCCCTCTCGCTTTTATCCTTCTTTGTATGAACTGTTAGAGCTTGATCATCATCAAATCCCATATTCTCTTCTCTTGACACTGTGTGATTTTAACTAATACGAGGATCTTCAAGCGTGCATGAATTAACTTTAAAAAAGCGGTTGCAGAAGAGATGAAGAATTTAGTAAACACTGATCAATTATTCATGGAAAAATTGCACACATATGGAGACAAAATTGGAAGAATAAAATTACATCCATTAATCAGTAAATTGTATGCAGTACAATGGTGTTACAAATAGGAGAATTCAAATGCCTTAGGTAGGATTTGAATCCACCAACCTGGACTGACTCCGATGCTAACCTGGTGTGGAAAAATCACCACTAGAGCTCACTAGTGAAATTTCGGTCAACTAGATCAATTCACAATCACTTAACTAATCTAGGTAGGTGGGTAAATGTGCCCAAAGTCCCTTAAATCATGCAAACTAGTGCTAGGATGAATGAAAGTGAACTAGTTGATGGGAATTAGAGTATAACTAGACATAACTCAACACCGACTAGGGTCAACTATGGGTGACTGCGGGTGGCACTCAAAGTGGGTTCCTAAATTATAGGGTTTGATCTATGGAGCTCCTAAACTCATGCATATAGGAAAATTAAGTGTTAGGTAGGCCCCAGATGAGTACCCCATGGCACTAGTGAAGTGGAAATGAACCCCTAAGCTAGGAAAAGACAAATAGACTATAGTGGTCAAGGGAGGATTAATTAATTAAGATCCTAACAAACAATAATCGAGCTTCTTCTTGGGTATATTCCTCCCACAATCTGTTGAACTTGATTAGCTTGTTTCTAGTGCATATCCCTTGGATGAATGAGTCCCGTGATCTTGGGAGACCATTCTAGTCATCACGACCTCTCCTTCTTCAACATTTTCTTCAATGGTCTCTAGTTGCTCCTTGATTTGCGAAAACCTTGTGAAGTAAGAGTGGATGGTTTCTGAGTGTTGGATCTTCACATCCTTGAGTTGATTTCTCAATGGTCATCTTTCGGTTGATGTTCTTCCCTTCAAATAGTTTGATCAAGGTGTCAAACATCTGCTTGAGGGTCCTTGGTGATGAGACATGAGGAATGAGATGATCTTTGATGGAGTATGCAATGATATTTTTGGCTCTTATCATGTTTCTCTTATGAGTAGCCTTGGCATCATCTCCCTTTGGTTCTAGAACCTCTGTAGTGACATACTTGTTGAAGTCATTTTCTTCTAGGATAAGAGAAATTCTATACTTCCATGATCGGAAGTTGTTGGGTCCTTCAAGCTTGTCCTCGAGCTTGGTTTGATTCAACATCTTGATATGAGAACCTTAATTATAAATAACAAAGAAATAGATCTTACCAATTTGAGATGCCCAAACAGTTCCTTGATCTGGTTAACCTAGGGTTTTATAAAAAAACCCTAATTTTTCAAACTTGGAATCTTGAAATTCTACATGGATAGAAAGATACGCCTTCTTGAGGTGAGTTTTCTAGTGAGGTCCTTTTCCAAATTATGTGGAGGAAAACTCAAAAATATTGATGCCCTAATTCCTTTCCGTAGTATCCCGTAGTGTCCCACAATAAAAAAATTGAAAATTCTCCAAAATGGAATCTTTCTCCACCAAAAGATGCACCTCCTTGAGGTGAGTTATCCTAGCCCTCTTTTCTGGCTGAACTGTGGTGAAAAGTGTCAGATCTTGGAAACCCTAGTTTACACAACTGCATAGTGCCTTTTTTCAAGGTGGCTCTTATGACATGTTAGAGTTTGCACTTTAATTCAATTATGTTAGATATTTAATCGAATACAATAGGATCACTGAAAGATAGACAAGCACAACATAAAATAAAGACACAAATATTTTATCTTGGGAAACCACAAGGGAGAAAACCAACAAGTTATGCATATATTTATCACTTAGTACAATGTCAGATAGAGATAGAAAACCTAAATATAAGATGTCTTTCACAGCTTCTTATTCTTCTTCCCTAATGAACTTCTCTTTCTCTCTTTTGGAGCGAACTTGCTTGTGATTGCATTGTGTCCAAATTAGGGAGGGAACCTCTCTATTTATACTAATCATGTGGGTGACCTAATTCCCTAACAAGGCCCACTTCTCTCTCTTACAGGGACGACATGTCCTAGGGAGACTCAAAATACATTTTACAATTCTTTTTTTGGGGACCATTGCCCCGACTTACAAAGGAGGTTTTACCTCTACTCTTACATGACCAATTATATTAATGACATCTTCCGATCAGATGGAAAACATCCCTGAAATTAGGTACAAATAAAAGTATAATAAGAATATAATAAAAATATCTTTCGAAGTTACATTACAAGGACATGCACAACCAATCTTGCTTACTTCATTGTAGAGTGAGTGATAAGTGAGCCCTTAAGGACTATCCATCCTCACGGGATGGGAGCTTACATAGTCGAACAATAGATGAAAGATATATTAACCTTCTTGCATTTCAGGAGCTCTCTCTATCCCGTCACAGGATGTCTCAAAGAATCTTACCACCCCGTTTTAGGGTGTCCCATCTTGCTTGCAAGTAAAAACTAAACTCATCATCATGTCATAGGATGAAATGATCTCTCTCCACCTCGACACTGTCCTTCTTACATATTGGGATTTATCTCCATCCTGTCACATGATGTCTTAGAGAATATTACCATCCCGTCGTAGGATGTCCCAGTAAGTAGAGGCTAATCTCACCATCCCGTCACGGGAGGAGATTACTGAACCCCACCACGAGGTATCAAAAGTGTCAGTCCCAGCTTGGAAACAATCATAAGACAAGAACCAAGTCAACATGGTTATGTTTATGGGCCACTCACCACTAGCCAAGTCATCATGGCACTCTTTTGGGCTCCCGTACCAAGAATAATGGCCCATTATAATAGCATAGTCAAAGTATGTATTCTTCATATTCTTCTAATGATGGCCTTTTTGGTGGAGATTCCTTATCAACATAAGTTGATGATTCACACTACCTCTTTTTCTACGGATTATTGAAAAGTGACCAAATTTATCACATCTGAAGCATTGGATGTGAGAAATATCCTACTTCTTCTTTGTCTCTCGTTCTATAGATGAACTTTTTCCTCTAAGTTTATTTTCTCAATCCTTCTTCCTTTTTCTCTTTTCGCATGAGTGGGGATTGATCCTCTTCATGTTGATGTTTCTAATATTTGTTTCTTGACTGTAACATGGTTTCTTCTTGTACGCAAAGATCCCAAATATTATCAAACTTGGATGGTTTCTTCCATGTACTTAGTCCCTGAATAAATGGTTCCCAAGAAGAGGAAGACCATTAAGAGCTATTGTAACATGTTCTTTATCATCTACTAGATCATCATCGGTTGCAAGTTGGTCTCTTAATTTTGAGACCTTCATAATATAAGAGTTAACTAAGTTTGAATCATACATACCAACTTCTCAAAGCTGATTTCTCAAGGCTAATTTTTGCTAGTATTATTACTTTCGAACAGTCTTACTAGGTGAGCAAACGTCTTCTTGACCGACCCTAACTAAGCAATATGTGGAATTAAGTGATCTTTTATCGAATCCATTAATATTCTTTTGGATTTTCCTTCATCCTTCTTATACTTGGCATTTTTCTCTCTTAATTTTGAGACCTTCATAATATAAGAGTTAACTAAGTTTGAATCATAGATACCAACTTCCCAAAGCTGATTTCTCAAGGCTAGTTTTTTGCTAGTATTATTACTTTTGAACAGTCTTACCAGGTGATCAAACGTCTTCTTGACTGACCCTAACCAAGAAATCTATGGAATTAAGTGATCTTTTACTAAATCCATTAATATTATTTTGGATTTTCTTCCAACCTTCTTATACTTGGCCTTTTTTTCTTATGCTTCATATCCTATAGCATCTTTGGTGAGGTGATCTTCTATCTCATTTTCTTCCATGATGTAGAGTAACCTGGCCTTCCAGGAATTGAAGTTTATAGCCCCTTCTAATCTATCCTCAACTATGAATTTCATCTTTCCCAAGAATAATGTCACAATCAAATGCTAACTTTTCTTGGCTTCTAGAATCTGCTTACAAGGTGACATAGGGTTTTGACTTAGAAACCCTAACAAGAAGTAGGTCAAAAATGAAAGTTCTCCAATGGGAAATATAATCCACTAGAAATGTGTTCCCTCTTAAGGAGAGTTAAGCAATCCCTCTTTTCAACAAAAAATGTGTACAAAACATTAAAAACCTGGAAGCCCTAGTTTTCTCGATCTTGTAGTAACTAGGTCAAAAAACAAAATTCTTGGATCTAAAAACTGATTTCATAGGAAAGTGTGCCCTCCTAGGGAGAGTTGAGAACTATACTCATCTTCCCAAAACTGTGGACAAAATTACAAAAAATCTGATGCCTTAGTTTCTCTTGGCAACAGTGTTAAGACAAAAAGTGAAAATTCTCGGATCTGGAATATGTCACCACATAAATATGCACCCTCCTAGGGTGAGTTGAATAGACCTCTTTTTTCAACTAATCTGATAGGGGAGCTTCCCAGAATAATAAACCCTAGCTTCTGCACAATGACTTCTTTCATGTTGGCTCTGATTCCATGTTAAAGATTTAATGGTTATAGCATAAGCAATAGGATCACAGAAAGAAAGACAAGTACAGTAGCACAAAAAGAACACGAGTATTTATCCTGGGAAACCCTCTTGGGGGAGAAAACCCAACAAAACTTCCTCTATATAGAATTCAACCAAGTACAGTGAACATCCCCAAGAACAAGACTAGCAATTTTCGCTCTCCAGTAGCCTCCTTCACTCTCTCTCTCTTGTGCACTTGCTTGAGTGAGTTGTTTGTTTAAAAGAGGGAGGCACCTCACCTATTAATAATTATCAAGTGAGTGACATATTAACTTAACTAAGTCATCTTTTTGCTCTAAATCAGGGTCGACTTACCTAGGGAGACTCAAAATAACATTTATATAACATTCTTGTGGGTACTATTGACCCGACTTATAATAGAGGTTTTACCTCAAAAATTTTACATGATCAACTGCATAAAGTACATCTCCTGAAGGAGAAATAATAATATAATAAAAATACAATAGAATATCTTCTGAAGTTACATTTCTTTAACAAGCGCTAGAACATCAAATGTAGACTTCATGGCTTCTTGACTTAAGCATGGCATCTCATTCCAACCGTGACTGTAGATTTTCTACCTTTGCAATGAGCCCTCTCGATAGCTAACACAATTCTTTGCAATTCTTTACATCTACCGACTCTATTTGAGACTTTGGCCGCAAGCTTCTCACAAGAAGACTAAAAAATCTCCTATGCTTTTGGTTTATGGTGGGTATCATTTTCAATTTCCTCCTTTCCTATAAAGGTTTTCCAACACTTGATTTTTGGTTGATAATGCATCATGCAATGTGTTAACCCTTCTTGCATTGCTTTAATCTATGTAATTGGACACACCATTTTGGGCTAAGTGTCCAGTAGGGTTGTGTCAGACATGAACACAACCCCATTTCGTGTCGGACATAATTTTTTTCATGTCACGATTTATGGACACGAAAAAAATCATGCTCAACACGAACTGGGGTCGTGTCCCACGACTATCACGACCTGTCCCGAAAAAAGCACAAAAAATCCGCAAAATGAAGGTCCGCAACCACTTTAAAAATACTTTTTCCTATTTCATTTTTACATTTGCAAGTGAAGGGAGAGCTAAGAGTGTTTTTTTGTATGTGCAAGGAGATTTGAAGCATTTGCAAGGGTTTCCAAGTGCATTTGAGGGAGAAATTTGTTGAGAGGATTCAAGCTCACCATCAAGCAAGAAAAATAATGTCTCAATCAACAAGGGAAACAACTAAAGGGAAAAGGAAAGGGAGAAATGCCCCATCTAGAGCTTCTCCTCCTCTTCCTCATCCAAGTAGATCCTCTTCTACTCTTGCTAGTACTCCAACTACTTCTAGTGGAGCTCAATGTCAATTTAACATTGTTTTAGCAAGACAACAAAACCAAGAGACTAAATACCCTTTGTGGAAGTATGATACAAGGAAAGAATGTCATGGAGCAAATCTTTGTGGGGAAGGAAATGTGTGATGGAGTTGCAATTTATGCAAGAATGAGTTCACGAGCACATATTACCGAATTAAGGGGAATTTGTTGGCCCTTCCTTGTGGGATTTCTTCATGTAAAGTAGTGAGTAACACCCAAAGGAGTGAGATGGAGAAAGAGAGTCATGTTGGCCAAGGGAAGGTGGCAGCAGCAAGCAAAACACAACAAAATGAGGATCCTCTTTCATTCTTGAGGAAATCCTCTACAACTAGGCCTCCGCCTAGACTACATGGGATTCAGATTGATACTTATCCAACAAGAAAGACAAAGAGGCCAACTACAAGTGGTCCAAAGGACAATATTCTTCAACAAGAGGAACAAGAAGAGGTTTCCCTTACTTATAACACAACATTTTTTTATGTAAATTAATTACATGCATAATTACAATATGCACATAATAGCAAAAGTATGAGCCTCTAATGAGATCCATAATTTACTTAGACAAATACCAATTGCATAATACATATCTATTAAAAACATATATTAATAATAACTTTAACTCTAATTACGAAATGTGTTAGTCTCAAAACTACTAGCGATTAACAAAAACACTTCCAGCAAGTAACAACAACAATATAAATTAGTTTAAAACTGCTAGTGAGCAACAACAAAAGTTACAACTAGTAACAACAACAAATTAAACTATTTCAAGATTGCTGGTGAGTAACAACAGCAATTTCAGCGAGTAACAATAACAATACAAATTAGTTTAAAACTGTTAGTGAGTAACAACAATAGTTACAACAAGAATTAGTTCAAAACTAAAGCTTAATATACGACTCAACTTGAAAAAAATTATTAACTTGTTTAACATACTTTAAACTTAATAAACCAAACTAATTTCAATTGGTTACAAATTATGGCTTAAGCTTGGAAAATAAGAACATGATAATTTCTCATTAATAACATGGCTTAGTGAACAACACTTCCAACCATTCATATAAATCTCTTACTCCTCAAAAACTTAAATTTCGTAAATATTTTCTCATAAATGAATTTAGTTAAAAATGGAAAAACATGCTCTTCCATTAAATTAGCTACTAGAGCACATTCCTATTTAAACAAATTATAATAGTAGTTTTCCTTAACAAACCAGTCCATGGTTTTCATAACCACACAACCAATTCATGGTTTTTCTCATAAATTAACAAATTCAACTCTTAAAAATGTAAATGCAAATAACAAATAAACCAATTCTTAAAAATGTTAATGCAATTACACATAAACCAACCCATGGTATCTTTGAACCATACAAACCAGTTCAAAACAACCATGGTAATTATAATCCAACCCATGGCATTTGTAAACCATGTTGTTTAAGGTTGTGGTTTACCAATAAACCGTATCTTTTTCATTAACTTTCACAAGTTTTCACCATATTACTAACTTAACAAAATTTGACAAATGAATAAAAGCTAAGGCATTTACAGCCATGCATAAAGCTTCTAATATCAAAATAAACACCGAAGCAAAAATAGGGTATTCCCTACAAGCATTTCAAATGTTCCCAAGAAAGACGAAATACATAAATTAATAACACAATTTCATTCAATTGGGGAAAATAAACTCTTAAACATTAATTTATCTACAATCAAAGTATTTCAAGCATGGATTTCAAATGACATAGTTTCCTACATGAAACTAAAATCCGATTTCATCCATTTTGGAAATTTAAAACTAATTTATCAATGACTAATCTCAACCTAGAAAACATCATTTCCCCAACTTTACTCATTTAAGCAACATGCATAAAATAAGCTTGTAACAACTAATTAATTCACAGATAAAAATTATAACAACTTGGCAATTGAGGTTAAACTTGAAATAGAAATTATGACAGCTAGGTAAAATAAGAATAAAACACAATGATTTCACTATACACAACAATTTCATGCTTACCCACATTTAATAATTCATAAAAGTTTACTTACAGGAAATTCACAATTTTATGCACAAAATGTTGTAACCATAAATTTCGAGAACATTCTTGGAGATTACCAACATATAATGGCATACGAATCCATAATTATGTAATTTCACCATTAAATTTCTTCAACTATCATTTAACAGAGAAATTAACAAAGAATTAGAATTCTGTAATACTTATATGAAGATTTTGTCATGAAGCAGACAACTTGTTGTGTGTGAGCCATGCTCCTCCCAACCGTAGGACTCGTCCAACCTGTAATATTTCAGCTCCCAAGTTCACCCCCGAGACGAGATCTAAATGTTAATCACAGGTAACTCATCAACCCCCCTCAGCTCACTCACGGGGATAAAACGGGGATAATATGAACAGTATGGGAAAAACGATAACTAGGCATAGGAAAAACAACAATTGTTAAACCAATTTCATGTCAGTTTCACAATTAACCCACCAGAGCTCCTTCACAGACACACAATGATACACTTCACTGCAAGCGTCAGAATTCCACTTGGGGTTTTTTGCATAAATTGCCAAACAACTGGTCAATTCAACCAAATGGCTACAATGTAAATTTAGGGTTTATAAAAATAGAGTTTTCTTCCACCTCAGGAAATCAAAGACACACAGTGATACACTTCACTGCAAATGTATGAATTTCCCTCAAGGTTTTAGGCACATAGAAATGATTCACACATAGATGTAACAACAAGCACATGTATCAACAAGCAAATTGGTAATTTCAACAATTGATTGGTAACAACAAGCATTGTAATTGTAGACAATTGGTATCATAAGGGAATTTCTCAGACATAATGAATTTTCTAGGCTCTTCCTCCCGCTCCGGGTTCTTCTTCTCTGCCCAACTCTCCGACCACCAAAAATTACCAACATTCCATCTTACCAAATCCCAGCTTGATTTTCATCAATCGCTCAATAGGAACAAGTGTTTCTTTGGGTTCCCACGTGGTTGTCCCCAAAGGAACCGCGTTTCTCTCCACAAAGATTAATTATCAACTTAATCAAGATTAATTAAGTTCACCCTAGGATTAAAATTAATAATATTTAATTATTAAACACTCCACTTTTAGGTTTTGTCTTAGAAACATGGGGTTTGGACTTTTAACATAAGGTTTAGATTCTTAAACACCTTAACAAGGTAGTCAAGGTACATGGGTAAACCTTACCCCCTCACCAACCTCGGTTAATATATGGATCTCCTCTTCAACGTTTTTCCTTATCAAGCAGCCGGCTGTAATTTTATATTAAAATAATAAACATGCTATGTGCAGGCTTCATAGAAAAAATGTTTACAATGCATTATCAATTATAATTTTTGGGCCAAGGGTATTACATTACCATTGCATTATTTTTCTACCTCAACTTCATTTCATTAAATGTTGCACGGTCACCATTGTTATAGAGATGTGTCAAATTCCAATTGAATGAGCTCCAACTGGTTACGTGCCTCCTGGTTCAAAGAAGCTTAGAATCACATTATTGGTTAAGGAAAAGAAGGAGTGGATAAAATTCTTGAGCCAATTAGATCATAATGGCCCTTAGTCAGTGTCAGTATTGTTTATGATGGATGGATGGATACAACACGCCATCCACACATCAATTTCATGGTGTCTTCCCCAAATGGACCGGTGTTCTTGAAAGCGGTGGATGCTCTTGGGAAATACAAGGATGCACAATGTATGGGTGAGTTGTTCATCAAAGTCATTGAAGACGTAGGTGTTGAGTCTTGTGTACAAATCATCACAAACAATGTACCTGTTTGAACGCTGTTGGCATGTTTATGGAAGCTAAATATCCACATGTATTTAGATTTTCATAGGGTTTCATTTGATTTGTTAGTTGTAGTTTTGTAGAGTCTAGAGTCTAGACTCATTTATACTTTCTTTTATTGATCTTACATGTATTTTGGACACCTTGCATTGTCCATTCTTTGAATTTAGCACTGAAATCTATTGTTTCAGACGTGACATGGATTGGCAAACTTATGGAGGATACATGCCATATTTATAACTTTGTACAAAACCACATAAATACCCTCGCAATCTACAAAGAGTACACACATATTTCATTGTTGAAGGTTGCAGATACTCGGTTTGCTTCCTCATTCATCATGATCAAGAGGTTGAGGGAGGTCAAAACCACTCTTTGGTCCATGATTATTTTAGAGTTTTGTTTCTTTTGGAGAAAAGTGGATAAGATTGCTTCAAAAAAGGTAAAGGACATAGTGCTAAATGATGATTGGTGGGAGAGGGTAGATCTTACCATTAAGATAATGAACCGGTCATTTATTTGTTGCGGTTTGCAGACATGGATCAGCCCATCCTGGCAGATGTTTATGAGGGGTGGGATTCCATGATTGAGTTCACGAGGACCATTGTTATGGAGAATGAGTGTGCCAAGGATGAGACATTGACAAATAACTTATGGTCTATCATACAGGATACTCTTATCTCCAGGTGGGATAAGAATTGCACACCTTTGCATTGATTGGCCCACTCATTGAACCCCAAGTACTACAATCATGACTGGCTCAATGGTGGGTTAGGGCCCTCACGCAGAGTCCCTCCTCAAATCAACGGAGATATTTCATAAGGGAGGAAGACAACATTTAAATGACTACTTCATGATAGAGACATGATTGATGACCAGGAGGAGAGCTTTGTCGAGTTTTCCACTGCCACTGGGATATTTGGAGGCTATGAGGTGCTTAGAGACAGGGGTTAAGAAACCCTATGTTTGGTGGGAAACTCATGAGGGAGCATGCCCTCTTCTACATAATATATCCTTGAGGGTCATCTCTTAAGTTACTTCATCCTCTTGTTGTGAGAGGACTTGGAGCACATATGGGAACTTGTATAGTTTGAAGAAGAGCAACATTGAGCATTCCAGGGTAGAGTCGATGGTGTATGTGCACTCCAACCTTCATCTTATTTACAAGAAGACAGAGGAGTGGGTGAAGAGAAAGACAAAGATGTGGGATGTCTTCCTAATGATATGGGTTTGGAAAACACTATTAAATTGGCATTAGCCAACATGGATCTTAATGATATAGTGCTAGAGCCAGTCACTTTAAATGATGGTGATCCTATGGAGGGGTCATCCTCCAGGCAGTGATGAGTTTATTAATTTAGGCATGGAGGAGGACTATTGACAAATGAGATTCTTCCATATTGATCTCATCTATGATCTACCCCTTTTGTATTTACTATTTACTACTACTAGTTGCCATTGGCATTCCCACATCTATGTAATACATTTTGATTTCGATGACTTAATGAGAAATATGGTTCCAGATCTCGAGCTATATGAATATCCTATCATATTTGTGTCTCATTGTGATTTGTGAATGAAAAAATGTGTATTGATTCCTATTAGTAATTTGACAATTTCTATTGAATATTTGTAAAATGTTGTAGTTTCTATATATATATATATATATATATATATATATATATA
>LPNX010969510.1:3461-23308 GCA_001517045.1 Pseudotsuga menziesii
TTAAAAAAAAATAAATAATGCTAAAAATTTAAACAATGCTGTAAACAAGGGACAGAAATGGCTGTAGGGCTGCAAGTGGTACAGGTGGCTGTGCAAGTGCAGGAAAAATGGAGGCAAAGTGGCTGGGTTTCGGCGCAAAAACAAGGGCAAAAAACAGTTCGCGGACCACGGGTATGGGGCGGACTCGCGCGGTTGGACCGCGGGTTTGAAGGCAACAGTCGCGCGCAGATCGCGGGTTTAGAGGAAACAGGCGCGGTCTAGGTCGCGGGATTCGGGCTGACAGCGGCGGTCGGAGCGTGATTGTGTTATGAACAGGCGCGGTCGGATCGCGACTGTGGGCGGAAAAAACGCGGTCGGGGCGCAGGAAAATGGCTGACAGCGGCGGGCTGGTCGCAGGTTAGGGCCTGAAATGCGTGGTCGGGCCGCGGCTGCAGAAGAAAAAAGTGCGGTTTCCGGCGGCCGAAAATGACAGCCGAAAGTACAGTACGGAAAAATAAAAATAAATTTAAAAAGAGACAGCGGAGTCGCCAAAACTGTAGCTAGGGTTTTCACCCTAGCTTGTGCTAATGAGCACCTACTAAGGAATCTGGAATCCTTAGTAGCAGTTCAATGATGTAAACAAAAATAAACTGAAACAAAGACTAAGCTAAAGCAGTAAAAAGTAAATAACATGAAGCAAAAACAGTAAAGAAATGTATAATGGTTTTTATTGATATTACCTCCAATGAGGAGGTTGATGGAGTCCGTTGCGCTGGTCCGATGTCGGTGGCTTCGAGCTCCAAGATGCTTCCTTTCCTTTTCCGGTGGTGGAAATGGGCCAAAAAGAGTTCTCAATGGTGAAAGTAGCTTGATGGTAAGCTAGGGTTTCGAGAATAATATCGGCAGAGGCAGGATGCTTATGATAATGGATGATGAAATGAGGGGTCTCCACCACTTATTTATAGTTTTTTAGTGGTGGAGCGCTGGCCCATGGTTTTGGAAACCATATGGTTTAGGGCAACTTGTTTAGGGTTTTTTCCTCCTTTTCCTCATTATTTTATATTTTTTCTTCCATTTTGGGGATTTTGCTATTTTAGAGGAATTTTGGACATTTTTGGAGGAAAAAGGGGTTTTTTGGCCTTTTGGAGGCATTTTAGGCCTTTTGGAGGCTTTTTAGATGGTTTTATGGCCTTTTAGAGGCATTTTAGGCCTTTTGGAGGCTTTTTAGTGGGATTTTCAGGGAAATATGGTAGGCAAATGGACAAATGAGCCATGTAGTGGGGTAGATGAGGTAGTTAACCATTTTTGGGTGTTAACAGACACTACCCTGGATTTTATGATCCAGTGGGTTAATATATGGAGCCGCCTTGTCATGACAGACGCATTGCAAAATTTTCTGGAGGAGGTCATGACCCAGTGGCTGGGTATGTGGAGAATCTTAGAAATGAGAAAGGTGGGTTATCTATATGCAATAAAGATCATATTTTTGGTCATATCCTTCTACCATTAAACTCTTCATTGTATTTTTTGATCAAGCATGAAGAGAAAAATCGCATATGTAATCATCTGCTTGATTGGATTCAATGGAAGTCACAATTTACTTGAATGGGAATTGATGCTTAGTCAGTTTGAGCTATTCCATGGTGCGGCATGAGAAAACATCAACAGACCCTGGATTTATAGCCTTGTATTTGGGATCAAATATGAATATCCTCTCAGAGTTCTCCAATAATGAAGGTGGATGGGGTGGATCCAGGACGAAGAAACTCCACAGTTGACAAAGGTGTGCATTATCCACCATTGGATAAATGGGTGGTGTAGATTGATGGTTGTTAAGTATTTCAATAGAAAATATGTGTGGAGGAAGTGAGCAATGGAGGTATGTGAAATATTTTGTATGAACCCTATTCGAACGGTCAAGATCAAGTGCGATCCAAGATCAATGATGGGTGGGGATTTCATGTAGCCAACCTGCACGGGGGATAACATATGTCATGGCCACAAAATATTGTAGGGTTTTCCTATCCCAATTATCATGATCTTGGATGGGCCAGCTCTATGGTGGAGATGCATTTCATGGTGGGAATATGCACAAATGATAAGATGGTGAGGCGATGCAAAGCCCTGTAGGGCCTATACCCTCAGACGACGGAGATCGAGCGAAGAATTGGATCGATGATCTAGGATAGTTTTGTGATGGAGATATGCATGAAGGTTATCAAGAAGGTGGATCAAAAAATGGGGTAGGGGAAACATAGTTGAACGGTTGAGACCCCTCATAGAGGAGATCTACGACCATGGCTTGTTTCACAGTCCAAAGTTGCTAGGGGATATAAGGAGGAAAGGGGTTGTGAAATGGAGATCAAATATGGTAGTATTGATGGCATATATTACATCATGGGATGATCAATGGTCAGGGAAGGTCGCGGCCTTGGATGACGTAGATCGCATCGTAGAATACTGATATCTGCTTCCTGATGCATGCCATAGTGATTAGGAAACAAAAGGTAGGTATGGCCCTTACATGTCGTATGGTAAAGAAGTACAGGGACTAAAAGCTAGGGAGTATTAATATCATCATAAGGTATATCGATGAAGTGACAAATTTCAAGTCCACACACCATGAGATACCCATAGGATGATTATAAGTGAGGCTAAAGGTCACTTTCGCTAATGATATCATGAGGTCACAATAGGAAGGGGTGACATAGTTGGAATTTCCACATAAGGAATCAGATCAAGAGCCCACGTGATTGTTCGTGTTGTCATCATGCTACTCGATGATGGCGTGTGTGATGACTTGACAAAATATTAGTTGAATTCAACTGCCCAGCTCATTATAACGCCACAATCATATTTGTTTTGAGATACAGATTGAGTGAATACCGGTGAAGAACAAAGATGACTAATTGTTGTTTTTCTAAGGATATTGGGGGTCCTGATACAATACTAGTAATGACTGTTCTTCTTGAGAATATTGTTTTTCGATGTGTTTTTTTGACTCCTAGGAGATGTTTGGAATTTCAATCGTTTCTCAACCTTCACGCAACAGCAGCTCCAACCATCGAGGTAGAGATGTTCATTACATTAGGAGTATCTTCTGATTATGGTAAGGGTAGTATAAATATGTTCATTACATTAGAAAGGTAATATGATGTTGGTGAAGGAAATGTTGTTCTGGTAAAATGCAACACCACTATGGAAGCAGTGCCTAGAGTTCCTGGTCCTAAGAATGTCCTGCTGAAACCTCCGTACAAGTTCGTGGACTCCATTTTGTGATACATAGTATCCATTTCTAGGAACGGTCATTTTGAATGAATGTTCGGAATGGGGGAGAAAGGATTGAAGGTCATTGTAATCATTGTCCTTGATGAAAATATCAAACTCTATTGAAGGTGATGACGAGTCCAAAGGTGTATTGCGCTGACATATTATGTAGAAAGGATCTAATCCTTGTAGAAGAAGCAGACAATAATGACAAGCCCATTAAGGATTTAGTACTATCAATAAATGGGGCTGTCTTCTCCAAGTCTACATAAATAAAAATGTTACTAGGATAAATAGACACCGGACAGGAAGCTAAACAAAAAAGGGACATAAAACTTCCTACCAGTTGTGAACGTAGGCAAAACATGATTATGAAACACAGAATGAACATAAAGGTCAGAAGCAAAAAAGGGCACAAGGCTATTTCATCCTATATGCCAGAATGTGCACAAGAGGAATAAAACCATTAGCGATGTTGTGGCACATCACTATCAAAGCAAGCGAGCCTGCTTCCAAGGCGTCGCATTGCTATTTTTGATCCATCGTGGTTGTCACATCATATTTCCCTTTGTAGGTGTAAATCTTGGTTAATCTGTAATCTGAGGGAGTTTTTTAGGATTTGTTATAATGATTTGAGATTTTATCCCCAAATTTTGTAAGATAATTGGGCTCTATTTTGAGGTTGGTCTCATGAGCCATTGCATTATAAATATAACCTCCTCAAAGGAGGATAGGGGTTGATTTGACTTTCATATTTTGGAGGCCTCTATGTTGGAGGCCTCTACATCAGAGTTGTAGATCTGCAAACATTTTTGGGAGTAATAATGAAAGTGCTTCTCTTGGTTTATGAGATTCATCATGGTGTCTATATTTAGTTTTTGTTGTATGTTTATTCCACTTTCCATATGTGTTGATTTCTGCTAAATGCTTTCGAGTTGTATGTGAGGAATTCATTTCATTAAGCGATCCTTTCATCGGATGTAGCATTTTTTATGTGTATGTAATGGTTGTCATGGAATTCATCTTTGTTAGATGCTCCATTTATATCATTTCCCTTGTTATGTTATTCTTCTAAAGGTGTCACAAGGGATTCATCCATAGATAGGTGCCCCTTGCTGCACTGGGATTTTCTCCTTTCTCCTACCATCACTTGAAGATATTTGGTTGAGTATTGCACTTACTTTGCCTCATAATACATAAGAGAAAATTATCGTTCATTATCTGTTGTAATGTCCTTGAATGGTTTAGACTGTGACTCCATCGCCCAGTGGTTATATATGTTTGTCTTCCAATATTTGTTTACTAACAAACTCTATTACCATCAGAAATATAGCCTTTTGCATGCTTGTTTAAAATCCATATGTGTATGCAAAATATCATGTGACAAAAGAGAGCCATCTCTGATTGTATTGGCTAGAATACAGTCTAAATATTGGTTTGAAATGGTTACCCCTATGATTTCCTACCGCAACCATAAGAAAATTACAGGGTGCTAACACTAAGTATGCCTCAATTGCATTGATTATTTTTCCTTCATTCTTTGGGTATACACTATTGAATATAAAGGTGAGTCTTTAGGAAATTTCTAGGAATTAAATCCTCTTATGGAAATCAATGCAATAAAAAGATGAAGTATCTTATGGTTGATTGCAGAGGTGAATATTTTAGTAATACTTTCTAGTGTTTTATTAAATTTCAAGGAATATCTTGGTAGAGAACCCTTCCTTACACTACACAACCATATGGAGTAGTATAAAAAACAATAGGACTATCATGGAGATGGATTTCCCCATGGTTCACTCAAATAAATGAATATTTCATTATATGGAGAGGGAATTGTTTGTGAAACACATATCATTAATAGAACACCTATTTTTGTTTCCATTGAAACAAATCGTAATGATAATTGTATGCTAGTACGCCATCTATTTCACATTTCAAAATTTTGGGGTCTAGTGCATGGGACCATTCTCCTAATGAAAGGAAACAAACATATTCATATGCATAATCCTATTACACTTTGGTTGGATACAATGAAATTTTTCAAGGATTAACCTTTATGACCCCACAACTCATTTAATGGTTGAATATCGAGAGAATATTTTTGACAAGGTTCCTACTCATGATTTTCCAATATATTTCCTATTACTTTTTTCAACTGATTCTCCAAATGGATATCAACATCCTTCCATGGGTCATGTTGCTTCACATATCCATGCATGTCCTCTTCTAGATGATTTTTACAATGTTTGAATAGACACTACTATTTCATAGCATAATTTTGGTCCTCTATCTATCTCTGAGTATTCTCTCAAGTACTCATTTTACAATATGTACGTTCATTCTCATGGATGACTTGTGTTTCCACCTTTCACACACCTAGGGCGGAACATGGAAGAAACCTTCAAGCCACTCGATGCGTCCTTGGGGGAAAGTCTTGAGTCAAGGATATAATCTTGTTCTTGAATCCTCCATTTAGGAAAACTCCTAACAAAGCCAAGGGGGCCAGACCCTACAAGTTACTAAGGATGGTTATTTAGATGATGATGATATTAAATGAGTAATTTTTTTAGGAGTTTTGATTTAACAATTGTAAACAAAAGATAACATGATGAGACAATCACAAATAAGCACGATACGACACCCAATCACGTATAGATTGAAAGAAATAAATAGTTGACCAGTGACTTGAATGGAGCCGAAAATAATTAAGAGTGCTTGCAAATGCTCGAGTGAATGTTGTGCAATTGTACCTTGGTAAATTTTAAATTAATGTGAAAAAATGAGTGAATTAAATTAGGTGGGGGGGACTCCAGATATACCTAGGGGGTACTTGGAGTATGTCCAAAAGTAACAACTGCTAAGGCTACCTGTAAGGAATGTGTGGGTTTGATGGAGTCTCTGAGACTATGTTCATAATACACCCACTAGGATGTAATAGATATCGATGCCTCGAGGTCACTGTCCAATAGTTCCCACTTCCTTTGGGTATTTTGCCACCATTTACAGTTTAATCAAGGTGTTGGATTTTCGCCTATGGTGGTTAATTGTGAAAGTGAATCCTAATTATTCTGGCCACTTTCTTTGCTTTTTATGCATCTTGACTGATCAGATGAACCATAACCAAGTGCAGACCATACACACCGGAGTCTTGTAAATTTTAGTAAATTTTAAGAGTGTGTTCTTATTAAAAAAAGACCCTCTAGGAATCTCTTTCGGTCCAATTGGACCTCAATCAAGAAATAAAGGAGGGGTTAATTTTATTGTTTACTTGTGAAAAGTAACCATGAAAATAGAAACAAAAACACACACCACAGGTTTTCTAATCCTACCACGATCCTCTTTCACCTTTCGGTTCAATCGGGGATTCCTGGGGTAAGTATTAGTATTACTTTGATTTAAAAATATGGAATAATGACAAATATGATCAAATTATACAATCCTACACGACAATACTAATCTAGAGAAAAAAAATGGGAAAAAGTGCAAAAAAGTGAAATGGGCGTGGATCCCCCAAGGGGGGATGGGGAGTGGGCTCAAAAGAGCATACTCGAAGTGATTCTTTATTATTTAAGGTTACAATATCAGAAAAATAATTTCACTTTGGTCCTTTTTATTTTGGATCAAAAGGCTTACAACAAGCCTAATAAGGAAGCACGACAGTGGGGGAAGCCTCAGGGAAGCTCTTGTTCGCCCAAGAGTAAGAAAACAGGAAGAGTCTCCTTCTCTTTTTTGTTAAATATGATAAAAAACAGAAATATATTAAAATAAAATGTTCCCAAAAACACTTTAAAAGTGTTTTGGGTCAACACACTAATTAGTGAAAAAAAGACCAAGTTAAAAATTGTTAAAAAGGAACAATTTAGTTTTGCAAAAAGGATATAAGGAAAGAAAGATTTCCTTGGGATATTGGCTTGCCTTTTGGGAAGCCAATATTAATCTGAAATTTCTTGCAGAATTTAAATATTTAAAGAACCAAAAAAAAAACTACCTTATGAGCAAGCTTTAGATCTACGATTTAGCTACTTGCAAAAAGGAATTTCTTAAAATATGATATTCTTTATGAAATTTCAGATCTAAGCAACAAGAATCTTAGAAACTAGATCTAACAATGTATAATAAATTTTTAGAAGTATATATGATCATAAGAGGACGAACAAGTAACTGAAAGATTGATTTTAATAAAATGGAGGACGAGAAGGGGGAAGGCTTGTTGCTAGATAGATCTACAAGGGAAACTTGTTAGTGGAATGCAGAGGGGAAATGCCTGCACAAAAATTTTGGATTTATAGTGGAGTCAAAATAGATCCATAGCTCCTCCAATCCTTTCCACTTGAAAACTAAACAAACAACCTTGCACAAAACCTTATGAGATCTAGATATATATATGAAAAAAGAGACAAGAATTACATGAAAATAAGCTTATTAAACATTTATAATCTAGATCTTCAAGCACATATGCTATGAGATACAAAAAAAAAAGGTTATATTACTTGCCCAACTACACTCCTATTGATTCAGCTGAATCATTCAAGCCAGAAAAGGTTCATATGTAGAATTTGAGAGGAAAATCGACAACATCAATAGCTGCAAGAGAATGCTTATTCAACACACATGAGAGCATTACACCATTTAGCCTCCAAAGATTCTTTATTCCAACAATGAAAATATTACAATATTATTACAATATAAAGGCTATTCTCTCCAAATTGAAATAACTTTAAGAAGGGAATGACAGCCTCAATTTATAGAAAAAATAGGCCCACTAGCCCAAAGGGGGCGCAAATCTTGACTGGGAGAGGAGCTGGGAGATGATATGCAATGAACTGGGTGAGATATGAAGTGAATCAGACAGTATGGGTGTGCCATATCTAACTTTAGGTTCCACCACACCACCTATTGTCTCACCCAACTTATCTTGAATGGACAACATAGCACAATTCTCCCCATGAGGGAGAGAGGCGCCCTCCAAACCCTACTGAACTCACAGAGGAGATGAGAGGGACTAAAACGGATTCCTCGATCAAACGAAAGTCCCCAAAAATCTCAAGGAGGCCGATAGAAATTGATTTTAGTCAAATTGGCTTAGCATCCACTGATTTAGGAACTTGGATTTGCTCCATTATTTAATTTATTTTTAATTAAATTAATTAATATTTAATTTTTTTGGATTTTCTTACCTTTGTGATGGAAAAATCGCTCAAAACTTAGGAAAAGTGGGTTTATGGGTTTACCGGGTGCTCCGAGTCAGAAAATGAGCATCCCCATGACTGAAATTGACTTTTAACCCCACTTTTATTACAAGACCAATTTTTCCATTTAGACTATTAAAAAATGGCCTAAGTTTTGTGGAAAAAATAAAATAAAAAAATAAAAAATAATGAAACCTAGGGGACTTATCACATGTTCATATGAGTTGACCATAATTCCTAGCATGTTTATACATTGACACACATACTATAATAACCTCAATAGGACTAAATGTCAAGCCGACCATCCCAACTTTGGAGGTATTGAGTGAAAAACTCAGAAATCATTAGTCGTTTATTCAACAACCAATAATAACCAAGGGAAAAAACACTCTAGGATGATTGGATTGACAAATGAGTCTAGGAGACCGAGTCTTTTACAGAAAATACCATGCTAGGACATTTTATTACAACTCCCCCAAGGGGGTATGAACATGTGGTAGATAAAAAAACACTTCCCAAAAGCAAGTCTGAAGGTCTTCTGAAGTCTGAACAAATCATCTTTTTCCAGTTCACTAGGCTCACTTGATAAGACCGACTAAGTATGACTTAGTAGGTAACATCTGGCTCCATATAAGGACACATGCTCTGACTAATCTTATGATTAAAGAAGAGGATGTGAGAACTCCAGAATCTCTGGGTCCTGCACAACAAGTAAATTTTATCAGTAACATGTATATAAAAGAAACCAAATGGAAAATAAGATTAATGTAAAGAATTAGTATATAATATACAAAAAGAAATATTTTACAAGACTAATATACAACAGAAAAAATTCAAGGTTAGTGCTATGGTACAAAAAATCTATAATACAACAATATGATACATGAAATTTTAAAAATACATGTAGGGCAAGGTTTAGAAATTGGACCTGAAACCACTGATGCCAATAAAGGCATCAAACCATCTTGGTGAAGAACATATTGAGGAGAAATACATTCACTGGTAGGATTAACCTTTCTCCTTCGAGGTCATTCAGATAGAAAGAATTTGTTCTTGCTACTTCATTAATGATATATGGCCCCAACCATAAGTTGTCGAAATTTCCATGTTTCCTGGGTTTCTCCTGCCCTTTGTCCCAATGCAAGACTGTGTCACCTACTTGAAAGGATCTAGGACAAGTAGATATATCAAAGGTTCTCTTGAATTTGTCTGAATTTATGATACTCTGGTCAAGGGAATTTCTTCTACCTTCATCTAACTCGATCAACTGGTTGATTCTATTTTGAATGGAATCCTGATCTGAGCTAAAGGTCTAGAGAAGCTGATACACTGGAAGTTTTAAGTGGACCGGTAAGGTGACATCTAGGCGATAAACAAGTTTTAAAGGGATCCTTCTAGTTGAACGTTTCTTTGTGATTCTATCGGCCCATAATGCAAACTTGATCTTGCTAGCCCAGGCCTTTTTATTATCACCCATAGTTTTCTTGATTATGGTCATTAAGCTTTTATTGCTTGACTCAACTAGACCATTTCCTTGGGGATAATAGTTCGATGAATGGGATAGGACAATGTCATACTTGAAACAAAAGGATGACATCTTGAAGGAACTAAAGCATGGGCCATTATTTGTGATGATTTTGATTGACACACCAAATCTTGGGATAATCCTATCTTCTAGGAAATCCATGACTACAGCATCGGTTTCCTTCTTGGTGGGTATCATCTCTACCAACTTGGTGAAATAATCAGTGGCGGTGAGTATCCAAAAATAACCATTGCTCGATTTATCCTTGAACTTACCGATGAAATCAAGGCCCCACGGTTGGAAAGGGACTTGGACTACTATTGGTTTTAAAGGAAATGATTTCATTTGTTTCTTTTCGGTGAACAACTGACATTGGAGGAAAACTTTGACAGACTTGTGCACATCCGAAAAAAGGTTCAACCAATAGTAGCCTTCTCTAAGGATTTAATGGGAAGTTGTTCTTGTTACAAAATGTCCACCACAAAATCCTGCATGGAACTCAAGCATGAGTTTTTTGGACTAAGCTTCATCGACACATCTAAGTATTAAACCATCGGGGTTTCTCCAACCCAAATCATATTTTGTTAAACAATACTTAGTTTCTTTTAACCTTAATTCTATTCTTTTATGGCCAAGTACATGATCATGGCATGTTAGGTTATGAAGGAAAAAGATGATGTCATTATACCAAGGGTGCTGCTCTAATCTCTGAATCTCATCTGATACACTTTGTTCTTGATCACTGTTCTGACAAATTATTCCTAAGGATTTTTCATTTCCTTGGGTCAACATCTTTGCAAGACCTTGTCCCTTAATTAACTTTGTAGGTTTTATCTCTAAATCATAGTCTTGACTCTTTGATACCCATTTACCCCTGATTCCTAGGAAATCTTGTTCAGACATGATATCCTTCACAACTGCATGGGGTACATACCCAATGATTTTAGAGTATCTCACATAAGTTCTAAAATGTTTAAGGGACCTAAAAAGATCATAATCATGTTTCTCCATGGTGGTATACTTCAACTCTGAATGTTGCAAGGCTCTACTCATAAAGGCTATAGGTTGCTGTTACCCCTCCTTATTCTTTTGAAGCAAAACACCAACAATGGTGTCCTCTGAGGAAAAGGAAAATATGTGAAATTTCTTGGAATAATATGGATTAATGAAGACTAGGGACTTGGATATAGCATCTTTAATAGACTTGCATTAGAGGAAATTTCAATTTAAAATGGGCCTTCAAAAAATAATACAAATTCCATGTCATCATGTATTAGCCAATCAAAATGATTTAAAATTCAAAAAGGGAACACCTCTTAAACAATTTTTTAATATAAATTTGGGGATAGGTATCATAAAAAAAATACTTTTTTTGTTTGTATTTTTGACATATCACCCTTTGTTTTTACTCAAATTTTGATCGGGAGAGCTCATTGGATGTGGAATTAAATTTTGCATCCAACGAGTACCCACTCTGCATACTTTTGATGAGTTGCGCTACCCCAAAAACAAGAAATACCTGAAAAAACATGATGATGATGTCATCATCACATTTTTTAGGTATTTCTTATTTTTGGGGTAGAGGGGCCTATCAAAAGTATGTCGAGTGGGTACTCGTTGGATGTAGAATTTAATTATGCATCTAATGAGCTCTCTCAATCGAAATTTGAGTAAAAAAATAGGGAGATATGTCGAAAATACAAACAAAAAAGTAGTTTTTTCTTTTTCTTCCTCTAAAATTAATAAATATTATTCTATTATTTTAACTATTATTTTATTAATTTTACTTAGGAGGCCCATTTTTATTTGAAATTTCCTCTAATGAAAGCATCTTTCTCTTCATTCGTCCATTCAAATTTAGCATCTTTCTTTAACAACTTTTGTAAGGGCTTCATTAGTTCTACTAAATTTGGGATAAATCTCCTTATCAAATTTATATGACCATTGAAATATTGGAGAGCTTTAAGATTCTGAGGCAAGGGGACTTTATTAATGGCTTCGACTTGGTCAGGATCGACTTTGACACCATCCTTAGAAAGGATGTGTCCCAGCAACTTGCCTTCGTCAACCCCAAAGATTGACTTGGAAGGGTTTAACGAAATACCATTTTTCCAACATCTTATGAAAACCTGCCTAAGATGAATTATGTGGTCAGATATTTCCTTTGAAAAACAGTTAAGTCATATTGATATATTTTGATTATTTTTCCTACAAGTTCTTTAAAAGAAAAATCCACGGCTCTTTGGAAGGTGGCACCGTCATTTAATAAGCAAAAAGACATTCTTAAAAATTTGTAGCTGCCCCAAGGTGTGGTGATTGTAGTTTTATGTTGATCTTCTTTATTTACCAATACTTGGTTATACCCAGAAAAACCATCCAACGTGGACATCATTCCTAATCCTGTTACTCTTTGAAGTAATGTTTCCATGTCGGGCAATGGGTAATTATCCTTAAGGCATGATGTATTTATATTTATGGAATATATATATATATATATATATATATATTCTAATTGACCCATTCTTCTTTCTAACAACAACTAAGTTGGAGCACCACAATTAATGTCTTGTAGGTGCTATGATTGCTGCTGCTAACATCTTCTGAAGTTCCTTCTGCAAAATGGGGGCCAACTTAGGATTTATTCACCTAAGCTTTTCGGAAAGGCTTGACCTCCTTAGCCTCTTCTGTGAGGGGAATAGTGTGTTTAAACACATCTTCCTGATAGGCTTTAATCTCATCATAACTAAATGCCAACACATCTCTATACTCTTTGATTAAGTTGATTAAGCTGTTCCTTTCCTTTTCCAAAGTACCTTTTCCATTTCTTATTAAATTGGGGTATTTATCAGTTCCTATGTTTATTTCCATATAATCCTCAATTTTTATTGATTCTTTTTTGTTTTTATGACAATCATGTCGATCAAACATATTTTCAAAAGATATAAGGCTACTCGGGATGTGATTCCTTACATTATTCTCACACTCCTGATACTCTTTACCCTCCTGCTGATAACTGATCTTTCCAACCTCAAACTCTTGGAGATTATGGATGAATCTCAAGAGTTGTTCATCGTCTTTAAACACCTTCTAGTGATCTACATTATCATGAATTGAAGGTCTAAAATTAATTTCCATTTTTCCATTCCCATTAATCATCTCATCTGAAGGATGGAGGGTGGATGCTACTACGGCCAACTTATCTGCTAACCCATTCATTTCCCTAGGGATATTTTGAATGTTAAGTGCATAAAACCATTCCATGGTGTCCCATATGGAATTTCTATACTTCCTTAGTATGTCAATTTTATACTGATACTAATTCTTAAGCTGGAGGACGACTAAGTATGAATCACCTTTTATGTTCAACATCTTTATTCCCATGTCTTTAGCAGTTTATAACCCTCAAAGAAATGCCCCATACTCAGCTACATTGTTCGATGCTTCAAACTCTAACCTGAAAACAAAGTTGTAGATTTTATATGAAGGAGAAATGATCACGATGCCCGCACCCTTTCTGGCTTTGGAATAAGCCCCATAAAAGTACATTTTCCAAACTTCATTTATATTTTCATCTTTAATGTTTTCCTCAATAGGGGCCATGAAATTTGACAAGATAGCATAGTTTCCAAAGTTGTCAGTGCAATGTACAAATTCATTTTCAGGCTTTTCAGGGTTTTCTACATGCTATTTCCTTTCTTTCTCCCTATGGAGTATCACCCTTGTTTTTTCCGATGCAAGTATAGAAGAATATGTTCAATCCATTTGAATGTACCCACCAAGAGTTGCACCTGACTTTCTGGGTAACAACATACCCCAATTATCTTGCACATCAATCACTACCACATCCATTGTGATGTCGATGTCAGGATACTTGCCCAACTTAACATGTAGATTTAAGATTATCCCTACCACATCAACTTCTCTTGCATCCATTGCAAAAACATTGTGGTAGGGTCGTGTGATCCTTAGATTTAGTTGTTCCATTACTTTTCTTGTTATGAAATTTGATGAAGCACCTGAATCTAACATGTAGTTATGAAGGAGAAGATTATAAAATTAAAGAGAGACATAAAAAGGTGGGTGGTATTCTCATCTTAGATCAACACTGTTGAGGACTATAGGCATATTATTAGGTTTAATAGGTTCATCTTCAAATATAACATTATTACTAGGAAGAGGATCCTCTTCGACAAAATCATGAGTTTTATTCTAACTATCCTCTAAGGATTTTAACAACTTTTCTTTTTGACCAGGAATTTGAAGGATATCAATTGCATAAGCAGGGACCTTAAAATCAATCAACCATTTTCCCATGTCAATCTTTGATTCTGGGACAACAGGTGGATTTGGAAAAGGAGGAGTTGTTACCTTAGGTTTGTACTGTTTAGCTGGTGAAGAATTCTCCTTCCTTTGATAAACTGCACCCTTGAATCTAGCCTCCTTCATTTCCTTAACCTTTTATGGAGTAGTCATTTCACCATAGAAGTGGGAAAGGAGGTCCTTCTCATGACTGTAATATATGGCCTACTACCAATGCTGGTTTGACAAAGGGTAGGTTTGTCCTACCATGTATACATGATCAGGATCGCTTGAAGTTGTTTCCTGACCACTGATCTCGAGAAGTGCATGTTCCATGACTTGATTTGGAACATGACAAGTACTCTCCTAGTGCAATTGTTCATAGGGTCTACACCATTGAATCACTTCCTCTACCATGTTAGCTGATTCTAACTTGTTTGGGATTTTAGGTTCTTGATGAGGGAATTTCTTCTGATACATCTAATTTTGCTTGGGCTGAAAGTTCCTCAATCCATTATTCCTTTCCATCATCACCAATCTATTATGTATGTGATTCAACTATGCAACATGATTGGAAATTTTTTGGTTTTTATTAGTAACCAAGGTTTTCATCATTTTCGCCATCTCTTTCATGGGGTATTTAGAAGTTCCCTTCTATTCTGACTCAACAACTTTACCCTTGGTCTCTTTGTTGTGAGAAGAGTTTCCTCTAGTGTATTCAGGTATGTTAGATTTATCAGATAATTGCATGTTTGTTTCAATTTTCTTGGTAAGGACCTGGGAAGCTTTAAGATCGACATGTTCTTTATCTCTCAACTCATACCTTAAGTCACTGGTGAGAGCTTCAATGTAGTATATGAGGATAGAAGCATCATTTGGATTGATGTCATTATTAAGGTCTACAACCACATGCATGAATTTAGTGTTGAATTCATCCATGGTTTCATTCTCCATATTCTTGATGTTGTGGAGGGTAGCAAGTTTATGTCTAGGTTCCTTATTTTCTCTGCACTTCTCCCTAAAATCATCCAGTAATTCCTTAAGGTTTGCATATGATTTGTCTTCCAAGTCGAGGTACCATTCTCCAGGATCTTCTTCTAGGGATAAAGAAAACAACTTCATCTTGACATCATCATGGTCATTGGCCGCATCAATGCAATAAGAGACTAGGTTCTTTTCAAACTTCTGCAGGTGGGACTTAGAGGTGATGCATTGTTACCTTGGAAGGTAGGAAGCTTATTGATAGCATCACCCGTGATAGAATGAGGAGCACCTGCTATCTGAGTAACGTTAAGGGGTTTGAAAAAATAAGACATTAAGGTAGATGGTTGAGTGTGACTCTCTTCAAATATGTGATGGATATATGAGAAAGATTGGTCTCCTAAATCTTCAAGTATTCTATGATAAGTCTACCTATTCAACCTTTCTCTAGTAAATATTTCAGGATCAGGGAAAGGATTGAATAATCATTCAGATTTCCTTTGGGTAGAAATACTTGGAGGGATATTAGACAATGGAGTCGCTAGATGAATTGAGTTTTAATTTTGTGTTTTAAAGACAAGATCCATCATTTATTTATCTTTTTAGTTATTTAAAAAAAAGTTAAGCTAAGTTGTGCTCGGGAATAAAATGATTTATCCTCGACAACGGCCCCAAAAGATGTTGTCACCTTTCACACACCTAAGGGGGGACGTGCCAAAAATCTTCAAGCCACTCGGTGTGTCCTTGGGGGTAAGTATTGAGTCATGGCTATCACCTTGTTCTTGACTCCTCCATTTAGGCAAACTCCTAACGAAGCCAGGGGGTACACCCTACACGTTACTAAGGATGGTTACTTAGATGATGATGGTATTAAATGAGTAAGTTTTTTAGGAGTTTTGATTTAACAATTGTAAACAACAGATAACATGATGAGACAATCACAAATAATCATGATACGACACCCAATCAAGTATAGATTGAAATAAATAAATAGTTGACCAATGCTTTAAATTGAGCCGAAAATAATTAAGAGTGTTTCTTGCAAGTGCTCAAGTGAATGTTGTGCAATTGTATCTTGGTACATTTTAAATCAATGGGAAAAAATGAGTGAATTAAATTAGGTGGGGGGACTCCAGATATACCCAGGGGGAACTTCGAGTATGTCCAAAAGTAACAATGGCTAAGGATACCCGCAAGAAATGTGTGGGATGGATGGACTCTCTGAGACTATGTTCTTAATACGCATGCTAGGATGTAACAGAGATCGATGCCTCGAGGTCACTGTCCAGTAGTTCCCACTTCCTTTGGGTATTTTTCCACCATTTACGGTTTAATCGAGTTTTTGGATTTTTGCCTATGGGGGTTAATTGGGAAATTGAATCCTAATTATTCTAGTCACTTGTCTTTCTTTTTATGCATCTTGATTGATCAGACGAATTGCAACAATGTGTAGAGCATACACATCGGAGTCTTGTAAATTTTAGTAAATTTTAGGAGTGTGTTCTTGTTAAAAAAAAAAGACCCTCTAGGAATCTCTTTCAATGCAAGTGGACCTCAATCGAGAATTCAAGGAGGGGTTAATTTTACTATTTTCTTGTGAAAATTAACAATGAAAATAGAAGCAAAAACAAACACCACGGTTTTTCTAATTAATCCTACCACAATCCTCTTTAACCTTTCGGTTCAATCGGGGATTCGTGGGGTAAGTATTAGTATTAATTTGATTTCAAAATATGGAATAATGAAAAATATGATCAAATTATACAATCATGCATGACAATACTAAGCTAGAGAAAGAAACAGGAAAAAGTGCAAAAAAGTGAAACAGACGGAGATCCCCCCAAGGGGGATGGGGAGTGGGCTCGAAAGAGACTACTCGAAGTGATTATTTATTATTAAAGGTTACAATATAAGAAAACTAATTTCACTTTGGTCCTTGTTATTTGGGATCCAAAGGATTACAACAAGCCTAATAAGGAAGCACAGTAGTGGGGGAAGCCTCCGGGAAGCTCTAGTTCTCCCAAGAGTCAGAAAACAGGCACATTATCCTTCTCTTTTTTGTTAAATATGCTAAAATCCAGAAGGTTATTAAAATTAAATGTGCCCAAAAACACTTTAAAAGTGTTTTAGGTCACCACAGTAATTACTGAAAAAAAGACTAAGTTAAAAATTGTTAAAAAGGAACAATTTAGTTTTGCAAAAAGGAACCAAGGAAAGCAAGCTTTCCTTGGGATTTTGGATTTCGTTTTGGGAATCCAATATGATGTGAAATTTATTGCAGAATTTAAATATTTAAAGAACAAAAAAAAAACTACCTTGTGAGCAAGCTTTAGATCTATGATTTAGCTACTTGCAAAAAGGAATTTCTTCACCTAGATCTATCTTTAAAATATGATATTCTTTATGAAATTGCAGATCTAAGCAACAAGAATCTTAGGAACTAGATCTAACAATGTATAAGAAATTTTTAGAATTATATCTGATCATAAGAGGACGGACAAGTAACTTGAAGATTGATTTTAATAAAATGGAGGAAGAGAAGGGGGAAGGCCTGTTGCTGGATAGATCTGCAAGGGAAACTTGTTAGTGGAATGCAAAGGGGAAATGCCTCAACAAAAATGTTAAATGCATATTGGATTCAATATAGATCCATAGCTTGTCCAATCCTTGCCACCTAAAAGATAAACACACAACCTTCCACAAAACCTTATGAGATCCAGATATATATATGAAAAAAGAGACAAGAATTACATGCAAATAAGCTTATTAAATATGCATAAAATAGATTTTCAAGAACATATGCTATGAGATATAGAAAAAATAAGTAATATTATTTACCCAACTACACTCCTATTGATTCAACTAAATCATTCAATCCAAACAAGGTTCAGATCCAGAAATTGAGAGGAAAACCAACAACATCAATAGCCGCAAGACAATGCTTATTCCACACACATGAGAGCATTACACCATTTAACCTCCAAAGCTTCTTTATTCAAATAGTGAAAAGATTACAACAGTATTACAATATAAATCCTATTCTCTCCAACTCGAACTAACTTCAATAAGGGAATGGGAGCCTCAATTTATAGAAAAAACATGCCCACTAGCCCAAAGGGGGCGCAAATCCTGAGTAGGAGAGGAGATGGGAGATGATTTGTAGTGATATGGGTGAGATATGAAGTGAATTAGGAAGTTTGGGTGTGCCACCTTTCACCTGAGGCACCACCATACTGACTATCGGCTCACCCAACTCATCGTGAATGGACAACACATCACAATTCACCCCACAAGGGAGAGAGATGCCCTCCAAACCCCAATGAACTCACATAGGAGATGAGAGGGAATGAAACCGATACCTTGATCAAAGGAAATTCCAAACAAAAATTAGGGAGGATGATAGAAACTGATTGCAGTCAAATTGGATGAGAATCCACTGATTTAGGAAATTGGATTTGCTCCATTATTTAATTAATTTTTAATTAAATTAATTAATATTTGATTTTTTTGGATTTTCTTACTTCAGTGATGGAAAAATCACTCAAAACTTAGGAAAAGTGGGTTTATGGGTTTACCATGTGCTCCGATTTAGAAAATGAGCACCCCCATGACTGAAACTAACTTTTAACCCCACTTTTATTACAAGACCAATTTTTCCATTAAGACTATTAAAAAATAGCCTAAGTTTTGTGGAAAAATTAAAATAAAAAAATAGTGAAACCTAGGGGACTTAGCACATGTTCATATGACTCGACCATAATGCCTAGCATGTTTATACATTGACACACAGACTCTAATAACCACAATAGGCCTAAATGTCAAGCCGACCACCCCAATTTTGGAGGTATTGAGTGAAAAACTCAGAAATTATCAGTCGTTTATTCAACAACCAATAATAACCAAGGGAAAAAAAACTATGGGCTGATCGGATTGACAAATGAGTCTAGGATACTGAGTCTTTTACAGACACTACAATGCTATGACATTTTATTACAAATCCCCCAAGGGGGTATGAACATGCGGTAGATAAAATAAACACTTCCCAAAAGCAAGTCTAAAGGTCTTCTGAAGTCTGAACAAATCATCTTTTTTCGGTTCACCAGGCTCACTTGACAACACCAACTAAGTATGACTTAGTAGGTAACAACTTGATCCCTATTGATGATTCATCTAGTGTTCATATTGTACATGTCTCTTCACCATTTTATTATATTATTGTTAGTGGTGCATCCATTGCTTATGTTGTTGATGGTGATACTACAATGGAAAAAATGTCGGTTTAATAACAAATATCCAACATAATAAGGACAATAGACATATGTCCATATAATACAAGTGATATAGTTAATGAACAAGGATATGATAGATGTAAATTGACAATACATTGAAATGTGGTGTACTACTTATATGCATTGACTAGTCACCATCATTGAACAATCATGTCCTTTAGATATGAGGTGTCACTTCACACACACACACATGAATAGTTTTCATTAGAGTGTCTTCTCCATAAGAAATTCTTTATTTGCAAAGCATAATTATGGAAAAGCATTGCTCTCTCTCTCTCTCTCTCCCAATGTATATGTATATGTATGTATGTATAT
>LPNX010969510.1:30268-81342 GCA_001517045.1 Pseudotsuga menziesii
GAATATATATATATATATATATATATATATAATTCATTTTTTTGCAAAACTATCTGTTGACAACTTCCATGATTTGTAAAATGATAGGATTTCAAACTTGATCTTCTCTTCAATATATGGTCACTCACTTAACATTTCATATTTTTTGTCTTGAGTTAATTCATTGATGAATTTTATTATTAGGATGAAGAGATGTCATCCTTGTATCTTGTGTCTTGGTTTTGGAACCTTTGTTTTTTTTTCTTTTGGTGATTTATTGGTTGATAAGGTTTTGATTGGATTTGTATTGGTTTATTTCTCCAACATATTGATTTTTACATATGATGAATTCTTTACTTTAATGGGATCAACCACTTTTTATTTATCAATCAACAATTAATTGTTGGTAATTTTGTTGGATTTTCTCTCTCCTCTTAGGATCCTAACCCAGGTTCAGTCCCTTCTACTCAGCACAATGAATCCCAAGATATCGGCCCAACAAAGCAGAGCTCAGTCGAAAGAACCTGTGAAGCATATGCCCTCTCACCCAAGATTGGGTGGGGAATTTTTGGTAGCTTGGCCTTTTACCAAGGATTTAAATGAAGTTCGGGGGTGGATTATTTATGTTCACTATGATTCAATAGTTAGATCATGACCTAGCTTCTCTTATACAACTTATTATATCAACAGTAGTTGTGCAACATAATCGTATTAAAATTATACAATGCGTCTGATTAACATCTATTCATCTGTAAGAAAATATATAATCATTCATTCGATACAACATCTACACATATATTTCAAACACATTAAACATTCACACATATACACAGAATATAACGTGGAACCCATCCAGGAAAAACCCACAATGTGCTCTTTATCTGGCATGAGGAAATAGATGCACCTTTCGTCTATGCACTAAGCTATAGACTCTTCTCAATATCTTCTTCTCTTTCTTTATAGAATATCTCCCCCTATCATGCTCTTTGATATTCTCTTCATTCTCTTCCTACTTTACTCTACTAATGATCTGCACAAAACCTGGATTGACTCGACCTTTCTTACTCTTTTGTGCACTCAGCTACAGATCCTTCACTCAGATGCACTCAGCAATACAGATCCATCAACCAAAAGCTAACAGTTAGAAGCTAATGAGATTCTATTCATGTATAATTAAAGTCCAACTCAAGAGTCTAACCATTCAGAGCAAACCATAGAGCCTAATCATAGGGTGGCAAACCTGCATACAGGTTGGGTTCCTTCTTTCATAGCCTCATTACGGACTCAATACATATTCCATACATACTTGATATAGACTTAATATAGACTCGATATAGAATCAATACAGACTCATTTTCTGTCGCTTTCTCAGCTGACTTCCTATATCCAACCAACAAGCTGTCTTTTCTATTTTTGTAGCACCTAACAAGAGGCACTCTCGGCCTGATTTATAGAGATTCCTTCATGCATGCAATTTCTATTGGATCTAGTCTAACTCGTACACATGATCGTTGAGGCCCATCACTTTTCGAGCATTATTCCTTACTATCATTTTCTAGCCATTATGATACTTGCACACCTTTTGTTGTTGATATTATGCTGTACCTTCCCCTATCACTCTCCTTCCTTCTGTCACAACTTCCTCTTCTCCTTCCTTCCTTTCACTACCTATGTCACAACTTCCTTTCTCTTATTGTTTTTCTGTCGCAACTTCTGTCGTAGCTATTTCTTATTCTCCTTTATCTCTTCTCCATACTTAGGGAAAATTCTGACTGCACTCTGCCTTATCATCTCGAGCCACTCAAATATATTCCTCCATGGTCTTACTTGTGCTCATTTTTCTATGAAAAAATTCCACTATTTTCACCACTCTCTCTACCTCTATCCGCACTTATTCATCTGTCTTCCTCAATTATTCCACCAGGTCAGAACTGACATGTTCCGGCATGACCTTCTCCAATGATGTTGCTATGTTGTGCACCTTCTGATGTACATGCTGAATGATTCCTGTAATGTTTTTTTCTTCAGTATGTAACTCCTCCACTTTTTTCCCATGGAATTGTTGTTGTGTATGCAACATTGTCATTTGTTGCTGCAATTTCCTCATATCTGTCTCCTTATCCATTTTCCGTACTAAGGGTAGTTGCTTCATATCATTCTTTATCTATGTAATGTTCACTTCAAATGGAGTCATCTCATTTGCAATATTCTATGATTTCTCATCATCCATTAAAGATTCCCAAGTCTAAGATACTTGGTTGACAGCCTTGGCACATATTTCTTCTGCTTATTCTATTTTCTTTGTAGCTTCAATTACTGCGTCTCTTCTTTTCTCCAGTACTTATGGAGGTGTGCTTTGTCTTATCTTTTCTTCAAGATTTGTAACCTTCTTCCTAAGATAAGCCATTATCTCACCAAGTCGAGTGACTTTCATGTATAGTGCCATTTCCTCTGTTATTCCATTTTTTGCAAAGTTCTCATAGGCTAGGGATACTGCCTTGTCGATTTTCTAACAATTCCCTTCCCATTCCTTCATCTTCTGTTCATTTTCCTGTAGTACTTGTTTCATTTTCTTGAGATTCTTATTTGCAACCTTCACTTTATTTGCAAAGGTACGTTCACATAGTTTTCTTCTACAGTTACAATGCTCTGTATTGCGTATACCTCAGTTATCTCCATGGATGAGAAATATATGGTGATCTACACGATTTCTCTTGAAACATCATTAAACTCAAGATTTCCTAGATCAAGAACTTCTCCGAACACTTCCACCTTTATTGGTGGGAATTGAAAAGGTATTGCAGTTTGTTCCATTTTTGAAGTTCCTGATGGGTCTTGTGACTCCATGGTTGGGGTTGGACAGTCGACAAGAATTTTAACATCTTCAACTGCTTTACACAATACTTTGAGCAAACTAGTACCTATACCTGAAATTTATTCTTATCGCTATTCTATCGATTTTAAGCTAGTCTACGTTGCTTCAGTTATCTCCTCAGTCATTAGAATACATATTCTCTATCCAAGATGATGGTATTTTCATTTCTGTTAGCCTTCATATTATTTTTCTTTCTTCTGGAATGTACTTGTTCTTTCTGAGGTCCTGCCCCCTTTCATTTTCTGTTTCTGTGTTTGTCGATATTGAGGGAGAATGAATCTCCGTCGAGTCCAAATGATCTGATGGATCTTATTCTTCCTTTCCCTCATCTGAGTTATTTTCTTGTAATTTTTCTTCATCTTGTTGAGGTTGATCTTTTGGTACTGGAACACACCATTCCTTTGACCACTCATTAACAATTTCTTCAACTTCCTCCTTTATCATTATAGATTTGGTTGGTAAATTTTTACGTTGTTGTTATTGATGTGGTTGCATGTTAATATAGTGCAGGCCAATATCAAATTTAAAAACCTAAAGAAATTGTTGAACAATGGTGTCATCTAATCCTTACATGTTCTTTACTTGGTTCCTTATAGCCTCTCCATGGATAAAGATTTCAAAATTATTCTCTTTATGTCGGTTGTTTATTTCCTTCTCAAACCAAAGGTTGTGATATCTCTCTCCTTTGTTGTTTACTGGAAGTTCTATCCCTTGGTAGTCTTGTGGATGGAACCATGCTATAAATTAAATTAAAATTAATAGCCATGAGTATTGAAATGGTCTACCCTTTTTCTGTGCATCAATGGTGTCTTGTATGAGATCATTTAAAAAGAACTGAAACCAAATGATCTGGACTTCTTTCGTGCAAAGTTCCACTAGCGCAATCTCTCCCATAGTGCATTGGTCCGGATGCATTTTACGAAGTAACTTGGATTCCAAGAATTTTGACAAGTGGCACTAGGTCCTTCTCGATGGATGGTAGGCCTCTTGTTACAATTTATTTTACCACACATGGTAGATCGCACATTTATGGCCTTCCCTATCCCTCTGCAAACTCTTTGGACTCCATGGACTATTTTTGTACCTTTTATGTTTCCATGATCATCCCTAAAAACACATGTTATTTTCCATACACAAATTTTTAACCCTTTCTCATGTATATACGCAGATATAACCCTTAAACCCGCGTACATCGGGATGTGTGCAAACGACCAAATAGTTTTGGAGTTTTCCTTAATGTGAATCTGATTCACTTGTCTCTTGGCCTTCCATATGCCTTGAGATCACTCAGATCTGACCTTCCATTATCCCATTGAAGCACTATATAGGGAACCCTTTGGATGCATTGAAAGGAGAGGAATTGAAAAGCAAGAAAACTATAGTCCATTGTTACCGTAGCTTGCTTATACTTGAGTCTGCATCCCTTTGTCCCTTGGAGCACTTTGTGTTCTTTCCAAGCTTGCCTTTGCTTATGAGCTTGCTATTGAGAGATGGAGGATTAAGGTGGTGTAGGTCTAGGTGAAGGACTCAGTTTCTCCAGTTCGCAGACGTGCCGACAGAGGTTGTCATTCTTGTAATCTCTGATTTATATTAATAGAAATATCTTTTCCTGCCCAATGATGTGGATTTAAATGAATATTGAATCCATGGATGCTTTTAATTGCTTATACATTATTTATTATATATTCTAGAGTAGGTATAACACCATTATATAGCATACTTGTCTTGTTTGCTGATTGTTGAGAGAGAAAATTGATAACATAAGCGGGATTGGAAAAGATCAATGTGGATCTACATCAACCATCCAGAATAAGGTATGTTTCGAGATCCTTTAATGCTAGATGTTTTATTTATCTTGCATATTGGGAAGGGATTTATTTTTTTGGTTACTCTATCTGTTGTGGTACCCCAACTCATATGAAGTTTTCTCTGTAACAAAATTCACGACCATACTGGGGATTTCCTAGTCATTTCCTTTGGGCATTTTTCGCCATTCAATGTTCTTGAATTTCTCTGATTTATCTGTTTTTGAGTCGGGTCTGGGGGCATTTTTTCCTAGTAGTGTATGATAGGAGTAAATTTTGTCTCAGCTTGTCTGTTTACCTTCTCTTTTATCTCTTTTCTTACTGTACACGGGTTTTTCCTTCACAGTCGCGTGTACACACGGGTTTTCCTAGAATAATCGTGTATATATGCGTATTTTCTGCAAACAGTAGTGTATGCCCTAAGTTTTTCCTTTTTGGGGAAGATTAAGTGTTTTTGGGTGATTTTGGATGATTGATGAGTCTTCTTGGATGCTTCTAGAGTCTGTATACACCTTTGTTTCTGACCAGAGTTGCTTTTTAGTTTAATTTTTTTGAAAATATTCTTGTCATTTCATTTTCTATTTTTTGTTTTGGGATTAGTGCATTAGGTATGTTTTACCTTAGTGCTTTTCTTGGGTGATTTATGGTAGTTCTTGCAGAGTCTGAGGGTTGTAGAGTCATACTTTTTCTTTTTATCTCATTTAATTCAAAAAATACAAAAACATTTACTTTTTGCATCATTATTCATTGTTTTCATTTTTGCATTTGCATGGTACTTGCATTAGGTTTTCTTGGAGAGTATTAGTCAGATTTTCATATAGGAATGATTGCATATTCATTTGAAGGAAAATTTTGCACTTCACGTAGTAGCATAGCCAGTTTTTCATTTGACACAGTGCATTTGCATTGATTGTTAGGTGTGCATTTTACTTCTTGTTGCGTCATAACATCATTAGTTGCATGATCATTTTCCCTTTTGAGTAATAAGCAAATTAAAATCAACGCATAATAAAATGAATTACACTCTTTTCTTTTATAGGGTGAACCAACAAGACTAGGTTTTAGGGTCTTGGATATTAATTCTTGCACATGATCTAGGAACTAGGAATCAAAATCATCAAAGAATTATTAACAAATTACTCATGAATTGGCAATAATCGGAACTAGAATAGGTTTCCTCTCTGTATTTTTATAAACAATAAAGGGTTACAATTCCCATGCAAGAGTAATGGCTTAACTCCATGAAGAATTCGAATGCCTAAGGGAACAATTCGAATTCCATAAGTGAGTCTAGCTTAACTGACTCTTTGCCATGCAATCTCACTCAGTTAACCACTTGACAAAAACCTTAATTGACTCACCAGTCCCTAACTGAAGTTGGAGTGCAATTAATGACTTAATCTCAACTGAAAGAGATCAAACACATGTCATAGAAACCAACCATCAAGTGCCAGTACTGCATGACTCCAATAAACCCTGATGAGGTTAATTGAAGCTGAACTGACCATCAGAAGTTGGTGAAGGCGCCTTGTTAGCTCCAGTTCATTAAATAATAATAAAATAATCATTAAATAATATATTTAATGAATGGAGGCACCTTAACTGACTGTAACTGATTGGTTGAACTGAAAGTAACCACCAGTTAGCATGCAGGTGCATTAATGTCACACAGATCACCCCTGGAGTGCTCCAGTTAGCCTCCTTGACTGTAGGTAGGCATGAGGATGACTGGGATGGTGGTAATTAATGCTCCAATGATGTCAATTAAACTTAGGATAGTGGTTTAACTAGGCCAATTTGACCGAAAGAGTGAATATGATGGTAAATGTCTCCAACATTGGAATAGTTCATTGTGAGTAAATTATTCAAGACCTCTAAATGAAACAATTATGTGTCTGTCCAGGTGAGAGTGTGAAATTCATTTATATAATTAGTGTTTCTCAGGATCCTCCTCTTACAAGGGAGTTAAGCACGAGGAAGTGTGAGTGGTTATGATTGGGATGACCCCTGGTTGTAACTATGTAGCATCAGAGATATTTTCAGGATTGTATTCATATCTAGGGGCTCTTTCAAGAGTTTAGGGATTTGATACCCTGCCCATATGGTCAATTCTGTCTACGATTGTCTACCTGAGCATTGATTATATTGAGGTGACCTTATTTTCATTACCTAGGTTATCGAGGGGGTACTTCGCAGAGGTTATTCTATAGGTGTCCTGGCTAGGTAGGGGTCGGACAACATAGTTTCTATATGAATTGAAGCTAAGGGCCACTATAAATCATTATGAACCTCCTCTTGTTGTGTATGGAATTCTCAAGCCTCTCCTAGGTGAGACATACCTACTTCATTTTGGAGCTCACATATCCTACCCTTGTTTTCTTGCGATTTGGATTTACATTTTATAGGTATCTGCTCTGTGCACGCTAGGTTTCCTAGGGTTTGCGTAATTAGATCGAGTCTTTTAATTTTTTGATTCATTATGGATTCAGGGGCGACACTTCTCCATTCTCTTCATTTAGCAGGAATTTTGCCTTCCATGTCTCGTCCTCCTTTGGGAGAGGGAAACAGACAGTCCGGGTGGACTACTTCTCACTTTGATTCACACACGATGGGAGATCATAAGGATGAGATTTTTGAAATGTCCTATCCACCTCATGAGGTTGGGGATGAAGATCCTACTCTCATATATGATCCTTCACCAAAAATACCTTCACATTCTGGTTATGATCCCTCATTCACAGGTCGTCAGTATTGGTTACCAGGCGACGAGACTCATTATGAACCCATAATCACTAGTCATGTTCATTATGGCATGTCTGATATCCATGCACCCGATCCAGCACATCATGTTGAGTAGGAATTTGAACCTAGCAATACATGTGGGGGCACTCCTATTCCTTTCCATGTAGAGAGATTCAGGAGCACTAGTCACATAGCACCTTCCATCCCAGTGGTCGAAGCAACCTCACATGTCCATCCTAGACATAGTGTTAGTAACCAGATGTGGATACCATAATCGAAATTAGTGACCATTAGGAACACCACTTACATCCCTTCACATGTCCCTTCATCCTCAAACCCTACTCCTTCGAATGCATTTTTGAAAACCCTTCCTCCCCCTCATTCACTTTGTCCTTCGGGCCGGAATATCGCTACTAGCCATGTTCATACTGCGACTGCTCACACGGTAGTATCTCAGAGTCAAGTGCCTCCTGTTGTGTTGGGAGGTCATATCCTTGCTTTTGGATCATCTTATGGTCCATCTCAAGGAGTTCCCCATATCCCTAACTATGGACATTCTCATGGGACATCCCATGGGACACCTTATGGAGCTTCTCATGGATAGTCTTATGGACCGCAGTATGGAAAGAACTATCAACCCTATGGGTGTGGGTATCAACAACCTACTTACTCTTCCAATTATGGCTTTGTAGCACCACATAATCAAGGTATACCACATCACAATGCTTCCATGTATCCCTATATGGGTCAAATGGGAGGAGGTTATTATGGCCAAGGCCATGGTATTTATAGCAATCAACCTTACATGAACCAGAACTATCAGGGAGCATGGCATAGACTAGCTCAGCCTAGGCTCCCTTTCCTGGCAACATTGAACTTACCTAACTTATTGAGACTTATAAATGATCTAGTATCTCATGACCCGGCCCAACCGACCATCCCTAATAAGATTCCTTTGAACATTCCCAAGTTCAAGGGAAAAGCTGTAGAAGATCCTAGTGAGCATGTCACTACTTTTCACCTTTGGTTTTCTTCCAATTCCTTACATGAGGATTCAATCCGTTTGAGGCTATTTCAATGCACCTTCACTGGGCCTGTAGCAAAATGGTCTATAGAGTTACCAAGGGGGGCATTCATTTTATTTGATGACCTTACCATGAATTTCGTTAATCACTTTTAGCTACCCGTATGTTACGATGTCAGTACTGAACTCTTGTCGACATTTAAGAAAGATAAAGCCACACATATCTCAGATCATATTCAAGAGTGGCGTAGATGGAAGCGGTTGATTAAAGCCTTTATATCACTAGAATTTCTCCTTGAGTGGTTCCTCAAGTCATTGTTACCTTACATTGTGAAGGATGTTTCTACATCCAGAGTCCAAAACAAGGAACAAGAAATCTTTAGGGCACAAGAGTTGGATTTGATCTACGCTCAATCCAAACATTTGTATGAGATTATACCTAATGCTCCATGATCTAGTTTTGATCCCAAGATCAAGCCTGGACCACATGCTGATGGCATTGTGGGCTGTACAAGTGCCAAACCTATAGATTCTATTGTGAAACAAGTGAGCCAATTGTCAATTAATCCATCCACATCAGGACAAGCCATGACTTTGTCTCAACCTACCCAATCAGCGAGTGTACATTCCTTGCAATTGTTGGACTAGAAGGGAAACCAGTAGCCTGGAAGGAATAAGAAAAAAGGGAAAAATAATCATAAGGGTGGGAACAAGAATGAAAATTATAATTATAATGACAATAACACTCATAATATTGGGGGGGGAAAGCATACTAAATGTAAGGTAAATATTCCTTGCAAGTTATGTAAGGAGGACCACCTCACTCACTTGTACCCTCATATGGAATATGCCTCAAGGTTCATAGCACAGGCCCCAGCCGTGCTAACTAATCCTTTACCCAACAAAAAAAATATGAACTCGAGGACCATTGATCCTCATTATGCATCAGGTGGAGATCAAAATCCGTTGGAGGTCAATATTGGTCATGGTTGCATTAACATGGTGTGCGGTACTAAGGTTGTGACTTGTGCGAAGGATTATGGTTCGCCACAACCGTACCTTGGAAAGGAACTCGTTCCACCCAAGAGCCCTTTGAGTATCGAAAAACCTATGGATAAACCTGAAGTTGCACCTCACATTCCTAAGGGAGTCCTAAAGCATTCAGAACACAATCCTAATTCCTGAGCTACATAGAAGTATTCCATTGTCAGTGATTTGGGCCAAACTCCTTCTGCGATGTCTGTTCTTGAAGTACTTCAGACTTGTCCTCCGCAAAGGAGAGCCTTTCTTTCTACTCTTGGGGTTAATGATGATAACTCTTATTCTATTATCAAATTTGAAACCATGGGAATATAGCCTCGCTTTCCTTAGTACGTGTCTCTTTTTATTCATGTAGAGTGTCTTAATATGACCATCAAACACACTGTGATTAATGAAGGCCACTGCTTCCAAGATGTCTTTGTCATGTTGGAAGGGTTTGCATTCTCCCGAGTTTTCTCAATCCACTACTATGCTGACATCTTTTGATGGTATATCATTTCGGCCACATGGGATTCTTCCTTCTCTTAAGGTCCAATTGGGAGGGAAGACCATCGTGATCGAGGTCGAGGTGGTTGATGCACCCCTTGACTACAATATTTTGTTGGGATGGAATTCGATGTATAGTATGAAAGCCATAGCCTCTTCTCTCTTTTGAGTGGTATGATTTCCATTTAATGGGAAGATCATTATGATTGATCAGACATCATTCCATAATCTGAGTGTTAATGCATCATCAGGAGCTTCTATCTCGATTATCGATCATTCTCAACCCTTAACTGGGAGTGTGGGTTTGGGTATGTATCCGTATCTTATGGGAACCTTTAGTTGTCCTGCTCACATTCTTATGATCGGATATATTTTTGGTGGGTATTGATACTCGTTGAATTTAGTGTCTTTTCACACTACCCATATGTAATATCCTTGGATTATTCCTTCACCGAGTCCTTCGATTGGACCTATAGAAATGGATGTGCTGTTTCCTGTAATGATGGTAGCATATCAAGAAAAAATTGATCAAGTTGCAGAGCCTAGTTCTTCCTCTTCGCGGATGGAGGAGGAGGACCAGTATGTGATTCTTGCATGCACAGTTGAGTCCTCTCATGCACATGATTTCCTCAAAGATGTTTTTCCATCGGATGAATCCATTATTGAGGCCATGTCTGGGGTTGAGTCACCTTGGGAAGAATTACATCATCGATCGTATTTTCTTCCTGAACTCAACTGTATGGAGCATGATGAATTTAGGGATATTCTTAGAGAGAATATTGGTAGTCCCGTGGTTCGATTGAGCTCTCCTGGTTAGATGGCCGATGGAAACATGGTGAATTTATCACCTACTATTTCTATCAATATTTCTCGCTATCCTAGAAAAGTTGAGAATGTATACATTGGGGCGAGTTGTTCACCTGATGAGATCAAGGAGTATACCAAGCTATTTAAGAAGTTTCATGACATCTTTCCTTGGTCATATTAGGAAATGGCAGGTATCGACCCTCGTATTGTCGAACATGAGATTAAGACATATCCGGATGCAAAGCTCGTTCAATAACGTTTGTGTGTGGTGAATCCTAGAAAAGCACCCGCCATTAAGGCTAAGATAGAGAAACTGTTAAAAGCTGGTTTTGTATATCCCATTCTGCGGATGGAGTGGGTTTCAAATCCCATTTTGGTTGATAAGAAGCAGGGAGCAATCCGTATATGCAATGATTTCCATGATTTAAATCATGCTTGTCCCAAGGATAATTTTCCCACACCATTTATTGATCAAATTTTGGATAAGTGTGCGAGAAGTGAGGTATTCTCCTTCATGGATGGTTTTTTCGGATATAATCAGATTCAGATCAAACCCGATGATCAACATAAGACTGCATTTATTTGTCCTTGGGGTACTTTTGCATATCGAAAGATGTCTTTCGGCCTTAAAAATGCTGGAGCTACATTTCAGCGAGATATGACCTTAAGTTTTCATGACCTCAAAATGATTATTGAAGTGTATTTAGATGACCTTGCTACTCATTCTTGTTTGAGAGTGCGTCATCCATACCATTTGAGATTAGTATTCGAAAGATGCCGTCATTACAAGGTTCGTTTAAATCCTTATAAGTGCATATTTTGCATGACTGTTGGTCGCTTGCTAGGGTTCATCGTATCCAAGGAGGGTATAAGAGTTGATCCCTTAAAGGTTGAGGTAATACTTCAATTATCTCCCCCACATAATATTAGACATCTTCAGTGTTTGCAAGGCATGACAAATTTCTTGCAGAGATTTGTAGTTAATTTTTCCGACTTGACTAAAGGCTTTATGTGTCTTTTAAATAAGGACACTCATTTTTGCTAGGATGAGTGAGACCAAGAGTCCTTTGATGCTCTTAGGCAAGCCTTAGCATCGCCCCCCATGCTTAGTCCACCTGACTACAGCCGCAATTTCTTGATTTATGTGGCCGCATCCATGGAGACGGTTGGTATGGTTTTGGTTCAGGAGGATGAGGAGCTCCATAAGCATGCCATATATTATTTGAGCTGAAACCTTATCGATGCAGAAATATGTTATTCCCATGTGGAGAAACTTTCCTTGGCCACCGTTCATATGGTTTAGAGATTGAGACATTACATTCTCCTTCACTAAAACTTGGTTGTAGCTCATATCAATCCATTTCAGTTCATATTCACTTGAAGGATGATTGGGGGAAAATACAATAAATGGATTGTTATTTTTCAAGAGTTCAATCTCAAATTTGTTTCGGCGAAAGAGAAGAAATCGTTGATCTTTGCGGAGCTCATATCTAATTTTCCAAGTTCGGAGGAGGAAGAGGTTAATGAGGATACATTTGCTGATGAGCATATTTTCCTTATCTCAACTTTGGACCTGTGGTACGGGGATATCATTGTGTATTTGCAAACCTTGAAGGTCCCTACTCACCTTTCACAGGATGAGCGATGAGGATTACATCATGTAGCTAAGAACTACCTTATAGTGGATAACACTTTGTACCGTCGTGGGGTAGATTCCATTTTGTGTTGTTGTTTAACCCTTGATGAGGCCGAGGTTGTGCTAAATGATTTCCACAGAGGGGTGTGTGGTGGTAATTTATCTGGGCTTTTTGCATCCCAAAAATTATTGAGAGAGGATATTTTTGATCGTCAATCTTCAAATATTGTGTTAATGCAGTCAAGAAGTGACACCCTTTCCAGGTGTTTGCACGCAATATGCACTCGCATCCAGCCTCGTTACATCATATTATCACCTCTGGTCCCTTCACCAAGTGGGGCCTTGACTTTATGGATTGAAACCCAACTTCAGTTGGGGGGCATCATCACATTATACTGGCTGTCGATTATTTCACAAAATGGGCAGAGGCTATGCCCACGGTTAAATCCGACGGTAAGACAGCCACGCATTTCATTTTCAACCAAATTATTACTCAGTTCGGCATTCTGAAAGAGCTTATCACTAACCATGGTAGGCACTTTCAGAATAAAATGATGGAAGAGTTGACTTCAAAGTTAGGGTATAAGCAGGAGCACTCATCTTCTTATTACCCTCAGGTGAATGGACAGGTTGAAGCAGTGAATAAATAACTTAAGTCTATTCTACAACAAACCATCGCAAAAATCAAGACAAATTGGCATATCATGTTATATATTTCTTTGTGGGCCTATAGAACTGCGGTTAAGACTGCCACTAGTTTCTCTCCACATTTCTTGTCTTTTCGGTTGAATGCAAAATCCCTTCGTTGAAGTTAGCTATAGATATTTTACCAGACACTTCCGCATTGTAAGAATGTTTGGTCCACTTAGAGCAGCTTGATGAGTAGCGCCGAGATGCCTTAGAGGATCTAGAAGTAAATAAGCATCACGTTAAAGTCCAATATGGCAATTTTGTCTGTTCGAGGAAGTTTAGTGAAGGTGATTTGGTCCTTTTGTGGGATCAAGCTAAACAACCCTTGGGGGTAGGGAAGTTTAATTCCATGTGGCATGGTCCTTATGTGGTCAAACGTGTGTTAGAGAAAGGTGCCAATGAGCTAGTGGATTATGAAGGGAAAGCCTTGGCGGAGCCTATAAATGGGCTCTATCTTAAAAAATACTATGCATGATCTTCAGCCAGGGCTGATTGTTGTATATTATTGTATAGTTTTTGCGTTGCATAGTTAGGTTTTCTTATGGTGATTGGGTTTGTTGATTAGCTTCCGTTTCTTATGGAAAATGTCGATGGAGTCTTCCGTTTACATAGGATTCACCGATGGTACTATCCGTCACACTCAAAACTCAGCTTCAGCTACTTGGGTGATTTATACTCCTACAGGTCAAGTATTGTCTTCAGGAGGTGTATGTTTATAGCCTTCTTTGAACAAAGTTGCTGAATATAGTGTCATTATTGAGTTATTGCAGGATGCCATTTCACATGGTGTTCTCTCTCTTGAGGTACATCTTAATTCGTAGTTAGTGGTTTCATAGCTTAATGGCTCATATCATATTAGGGATCTGATATTATTATGAAGATTCTTACGTGTGAGATTGCTAGAATGACAATTTGAGAATATAACATGCATTCATGTTTCAAGAATTTTTAATCAAGTTGCTGACTCGTATGCTAACTATGTGTTAGATTGGCATTTGTTGCATAGACCATAAGCATATCACAAACATACATTTTTACACACATGTAAATAAATAAAATCGATCATCATAAAATATTTTTCATTAACATCCAAAATGTGACATCATAATACATAAGTGTCATAATACAAAATTGGGGCTTTCGAGCCACCAAAATATAACACACGGTCGTACAAAAAGAAATACTCTCAAGTCTCTAATCCTATGGAGGAGGAGGGGGGTTCTGATCGTGGTAGAATGCCACGGATCTAGTTAGCTGTTGAAATAATCGAACCCATGCCTGTGGTACACCAACCACCTGGCATTGCATGGCCTCAGGAAAGTCCTCAACTTACGCCATCGGTACCCTGTGTGTCAAGCGTATGATGTTTGTGTGAATTATTTGGAGAGTCCACTCCCCATCCACACCCATGATATCCTCTCCTCTTCCCCTCCGTCTATGATGAGGGAAACCATCTGGTCATTGTTGTCCAACATCTGCATACACATGACAGATTGTCATTATGTGTTGTCACACCAAAACATGTATTTTGAGTCAATATATCAAAAAACACAAAAAAAATTTAATAGTTCAAAAAAATTAAAAAGAGGGTTTGGGATTTGTTACCTATGTCGCCATATGCTGCTCCTAGTGGTAGAGGCATGTCTGGATCTCCATGGAATTCTATCCCTGCATAGGGATAGTCATCGATGGCAATGATCTACCGCTGCCACCATGGAAAGAAGTCTGCTAGGTAGGGGTTAGCCACCCTACCTCCTCCTAGTTTGTGCATAACATTTTCCCATTGTTGTTGGGCCAGATCTTGAACTCTGTGTGGAGGAATGTCCACTCTAGGGCTTATCCCTAGTACATGCTCAAAGAAGAACGTGCTGAGTATGCTGTCAAAACTGAAGTTTCTCACCCTACCCATATTGGAGTCATTGAGCTTCTGCTTCATGTTGCTCAACAACGCAGTGCTCCAGTCATACACTATGGGTTTCATACACTCCACCACATAGAACATCAGTCACCAAGAGGCTTGGTGGAGTGAAGCTAAGCCAGATATCCTGCCGAGTGCCAATAGTATGGCCTTTAGTCCCAGTACATGGATCGAGTTTGTCGAGATTTGACTCCCAACCTTTTCTGTGTCTGGAAAGTAGTACACTGCAATGTACTCATCAATAGTCAGTCCACCTCTTGGACTGCGAGATCGGAGATTTACTACCTGTCCTCATCAGGATAATCCAGTGATAAAGTATATGTCCTCAATTTATATACCGAGGGACATCCTATCAATGTGAAAACTCTCAGATTCTGGATCCCAGTAATCCACTAGCATCTGCAGGAGTCTTGGTTTGTCCCTCAAGATGCCAAGACACAAAAAATTATACAAACTGCATGCATGCAATGCTTGTTGGGACATTAAGTCACCTTGCACGACCACCTATACATCACCATGTTCCCTCTCCCTCCATTCTAAAACCATCCTACACAAAAAATAAGAGATTTGATTATTATTTTCCCTTGAAAACGTCATTCACAGCTGTTATACCCAAATCTTGTCACCACCATGTGATACGACCTTTGACTTACATGTTTTCCCTTAATCCCAACATTTAGAGTGGAAACCCCATGTTGTTTGTCAATCTTACATGAAAATACTTAGAACCCCGCTTTCCCTGTAAACCATGAGCGGTACTTTCCACTCACCTTCTATATCTTATTTTCCATAGGCGGTGCCACCACCTATGGCCTTTTGTCCACAAGTGTTTCTTATCTAAACCGCTCTATCATAAGAGGAGAAAAGCGGTACCCTGGGTAAAATGGAAAAAACAGAATTTTCTCGAAGCTTCTAGATCATGAGCCTCATGTCCTCCCTTATCCCTATCATAGTGGGTCAGTTGAGCTCGAGATCCCCCATCAAAGGATATTAGAGGCCACCTCATCCATAAATCTCTCAACCATTCCTATCCATTGAGTCTTATAAATACAAGCTCATGTCTTGGCTGAGGGGGAGAACTATAGAGGTATTGTTATGTTGTTGGATTGACCACTTGGCCCAAGCCATTAGAGAGCATAAAGAGAAAAGTTGGAGCTTATGGGGATGAAGTGTTGGTTTCATGGAGATTCATGTCGACACTAAGGCTTAATTGGTTGTAAAATTTTCCATACATCTTAATGCAAAGCTGATTTCCTTCCCACATTACTGTTGTTTTGATTTCGCATGTACATGTTGTTAGATTCCTTAGTCACTAACATGGATAAGTAGATGATGTTATGGTAGATTTGATGTGTTTGCATGTTTGATATGGTTGCAGGTACACAGGTTCACTATCGAAGCAACATTCTAGGTGCCTAAGACATCCAGGGAGGGTCTTCATCCTTTGTCGTTCACTCATTTGTTCTGGATCTGAACCATTCAGACTAGAGGAACAACTTCTGTGCGCAGAAGGTGAAATATTCCTGGTTACAAATATGGCGACTCTGCTAGGGAATAGATATATGTATCAGTTGATCTGATCTTCCTCAGTTCTTGAACTCTTGTCTGAATCTAGGATCCATCTCCAACTCTCTTTTGTCAGATCTGCTATGTGACTCAGTGTATTTTGGCTTGAAACTTCTAGATCTGTCTAGATCGGAATTATTTTGACCTCTTATGCTCTTTTTTACTCTCAATCTATCAGTTTTTACCTTGATCAAGATCTTTTTCTAACTTTATCTTTTGTTCTCCTTTGTGTTTTGGATCTATACAAGGAACCGCTCTTATGCAGTTGGCAAGAAGCAGTGCCACCACCTAAACCTAGTTAGCAGCACATGGTGCCACCACCTAAGTCATGTTGGTGAGAAGTGGTGTTGGTCTAGAACTGCTATTTTAAGACCCCTACAGTGTGGTGCCAGGTAGGCCTTATTCCAAGACCACGTTTTCTCATTTTTGCAAAAAATTTGAGTTGATTTGCTTTCATCCCTGCACTGTCAGGCTTGTGTGTTAGAATCTAATGCTTGTGGTTTGAAATTTTATGGTTAAAGATTGGTTTGATTGGAGAATTCAAAAGATATATTAGGCTTATTGATTGTTCATTCACTTCTGTGCTTGTTGGTTGTGATTGTGAAAGGAATTCTTGTTTTTTGAAAAGCTTAGGGTGTTAGTAAGATCTCTTTTCATTTCTGTTATATAAACTGAATGAAAAACATTTGATTAGCATCTTGGTTTCATTTTTTGTTTTCATAGAGAACTTTTTTTTGCTTCTCTAAAAAAGAATTTTTTTTACTGAGATTAGGTTATTATCATCATTGAGCATTAGACATTGGATCTTTGATTGGCCTGAGAAGATTTCAAGCTCTTTATGTTCTTTTGTCTCTTATGCATTTAGTCCTATCTCATCAAAATAAAAAATATGGTAGTTTTAAGTTAGATTTATCTATGTTTTAAGAAAAAATGAAAAATAGAGTGCATACGCATGTAGTGTGCTTCTTGTTTTTATTTTAGGAAATGAGACTCTTCCCCTTTTTATTGCTTTCAGAAAAGAGAAATCAGTTTGGAAAGTGCTGCTTGTCTTTGATTTTGTGTTCAAGATTGTTTTTTGGAAATATTTTTGGTTTTGAAACAAAATAAAATACTCTCTTTTCCTCCTGTAGGTAGGCATACGGAATGGTAAAGTGAAATATTTGCATACACATATTGCATGGTTTTACTTTTTCTGTCAAAACTCCATGCATTCACCTAACCGTCCACTTTAAAATTAATGGTAGTTATAGGTTAAAATTTTAATAGCAATTTTAGTGATAGGTTAGAGACATGTTTGGGCATCGTTAAGCATAGGAGCTGTCGTTACTTGTCTACATTACTGTTAGTTTTTCCACATTCAAGCTATCATTATGATCTTAGGATCTTTTAACTGAGAGAATAACAAGCATAGAAATAAAACATAATCACAACACAAGAGACAAGAGACACAAATAATTTTCCTCAAGGAAACCATAAAGGAGAAAACCCCGCAAATTCCTCAGAGATAGAATCAACACCAAAATAGTAAAAGCCCCAAAACAATAAGATGATCTCCCAACAGCAGTAGTCTCTCTCTCTCTCATTGAGAGAGCTTCTCCTCTCTCACTCATGTGTCCCAATGAGTGAGTGTGAGTGTTGCAAGTGAGATAAATAGAGAGGCTCACTCTCTATTTATATTCTTTCATTCACTTGAAGTGCACTCCAACATGTCAACCTCACTTAACAATTACTTAATAGAGCCGACATCTCTAAGAGTGTCTAATAACCCTAGTGCCCCACCACTTGTGGGGACTTTGCCTCCTCTGATCAATAGGAGGGTAACACAATGGTGGGGACTATTGCCCTAACTTACAATGACTCACCTAGGGTCGAATTCACTAAGATAGTCTAATAACCCAAGGGCCCCACAACTATGGGGACTTTAACCCTTGACCAATAGGAGGGTTACCCATAATGACTTGACATGAATTTCTCATTATAGAAACTTCCCAAAATAAACATCAGGGTATGGAATGACTCAAATAGATTACAATACATACCAGAATGAACATCGGGTTAAAATAGATAAGAAATACAAGTGAATACATTCCGAAGTTACAATTACATTAACACTCCCTCTTAACTAGGAAGGTATTCTCTCGACAAAATTTATTAGCACAAGTCTTCTTCTCTATATCATCTGGGTCATCGTCAAGTCTTCATCATATTCATCTTTAAGTCATCGATAAATCATCTTCATTTGGATCTGGATCATCATCACTGTATCTAGATCATCACTCGATCTGGATCATCAACACTTGATATGGATCATTACTCGATCTGGATCATCACTGCTGGATAATATTCACTAGATGTGGATCATCACGAGTGCTATCTCATGATTCTTCTTGTCACACAAAGTTATACATATCCAACCCTTTTTCATGCTGGTTGTAGGCCTAGCCTCCATGTAGGTCTTTTCCAGCACTTATATCTGATCAACACATGATACAAAGAATGGCTCATCATTTCTATCTAATCAACACATGATGAGAAGATAGATATTGCAATTACATCTGATCAACACATGATACGAAGAATGGCATGCCCAACACTTACATTTTATCTACTCGTCAGAAAGGCATGCCCAACACTCACATCTGATCATGTAGGAACTAATCCTATAATCATATCAGAAAGGCCCAACACTTACATCTGATCAACACATGATCGAACAAAGGCTTCAACATCTCTATATGATCAACACATGATGCGAAGATAGATACTGCACTTACATCTGATCAACACATGATGTGAAGAATGGCACTGCACTTACATTTGATCAACGCATGATGTGAAGAAAGGCACAACACTTACATCTGATCAACACATGATGTGAAGAATGGCTTAGCACTTACATATGATCAACACATGATGCAAAAAATGGCTCTACACTTACATCCACCCAGTGAGGGAACACATCCCATTACTGATGGAAGGGCTATGCACTCATATCTTATCATGAGGGAACACATCCTAGAAATCATATCAGAATGGCCCCCAGTCCTCCTCGACTGAGCTAACTGGTAACTGACCAGGTGCCTCCATTCTCTTAGAGAATGGCAGTTTCCCTTACATCTGACCTACTCTCAGAATGGCCAACACTCACATCTGACATGGAAGGAACTTAATCCTTTAGAGATGATAGAATGGTTTAGCCCTTACATCTGATCAAGTGGGAACACATCCCTCTATCACATCAGAATGGCTACTTAGTCCTACACTGAGTGTTCCTAGTAACTAACTAGGTGCCTCCATTCCTAGAATGACAATTTCCCTTACATCTGTCCTACTCGACAGAATGGCCAGCACTCATATCTAACATGGAAGGAACCAATCCTCTCACCATGACAGAATGGCTTAGCCCTTACATCTAACCATGGAAGGAACCAATCCTCTCACCATGTCAGAATGGCTATGGGTCTCATCACTTTCTCTTGGAGGAAACCTCGATCTGGAGAACACCAAGCTTCTCCCTGAAGTACTTGAACTTCATCCTAGCTAATGGCTTCGTCAATACATCGGCTATCTATTCCTTCGTCACAACATACTAGAGCTTCATAGCTCCCCTCTGCACCATATCCTTGATATAGTGATACTTGATCTCGATATGCTTAGACTTGTCATGGAACATTGTATTCTCTGAAAACTTCACGCAACTCTGGTTGTCACAATGTATACAAGTAGCATCCAACCGGAGATCAAATATATCAGACAGTAGCTTCCACAGCCATACTACCTCACAACTAGCTGAACAAGCTACAACATACTCTACTTTAGTTGTACTCAAATCCATATAGGATTGCTTCCTGCTAAACCAAGAGATCACACTTGATCCCATACTGAAGAAACACCCTAAAGTGCTCTTCCTATCGATGGCACTACCTGCCCAATCTGAATCAACATAACCCTCTAGGTTAATCTTTTGATTCGCATCATACTTGAGCCCATAATCAACTGTACCCTTTAGGTACCTCAGAATATGCTTTGCAGCAGTCAAGTGAACATGTCTCAGATCTATCAAGAACTGGCTCAAGGTGTTCACAGCAAAGCAAATATCTGGTCTCGTGTTCGTCAGGTACATCAATGACCCAATCATTTGACGATACATCATAGCATCAATCGACTCTGATGAAGCATCACTCAATAGCTTCAGGTTTGATTCCATAGGTGTGGCTATAGCCTTGCGGTCCATCATCCCAAACCTCTTTAGGATATCTACTACATACTTCCCTTGTCCAAGGAAGATTCCATCTGTATTCTGCCACACCTCCATACCTAGAAAGTAGTGCATCGACACATAACAGGAGCATCACTGGTCTTCTGCATTCAACCTTGAAGCAAAGGTTGGAATCCACTTTATTCTCAATAAATCCTAGAGTCATATGTCCATCATGTCGTACCATGTCGAAACATAGGATCTTCTGCAGTCACTCCCTCTGAAGCATCATACTCCCTTTGTTTTTTGTACTCTATGCACTGAAACATTCTATACCGAAGTGACAAGTAGCCTCCTATGCTACTAATATTCTATGTATCCATCTAGGCTCACTAGATACCAAGATCCTCTATCTTGAACTTTTTGAAAAGTTCATCTCACACCCATCTGTGAGCTTTTCATCCTCTATCATCCTTGTAGCAAAGGTTCAGATCTTCATCAAGCTCCTCATGTATGTTTTATCTCATGGATGTCTTCTGATCTCATACAAGGCCTTCTTTCATTTTCACACATGATTCTTCTTGTCATGTGTATCTCTAGTGGCTACAAATGTCTCTTCGTAGTGTTAGTTTTTCATCAAATAAGCTAGCATTATGATCTTAGGATCTTTTCACTGAGAGAATAACAAGCACAGCAATAAAACATAAGCACATCACAAGAGACAAGAGACACAAAAGAGTTTTCCTCGGGGAAACCATAAAGGAGAAAACCCCGCAACTTCCTTAGAGATAAAATCAGCACCAAAACAGTAAGAGATCTCCCAAAACAACAATAGTCTTCTTCTTCTGTCTAGTCCCAGTATTTCCTTCTTCACTAGTGCGCCACAATTGAGTGAGTAAATGATGTGTGTACAAGTGATAAATAGAGAGACTCTCACTTTCTATTTATATTCTTCCATTCACTTGAAGTGCACTTAATCATGTCAGCCCAACTAACAATTACTTACTAGAGCCTACACCTTAATTAGTGTATAATAACCCTAGTGCCCTGAAACTGTGGGGACTTACACAATGACTTGACAACACTTGTTTACATTATTAATCCTCCCAATCGGAACATCGAGGCATGACAATATGACTCAAATACATAATTGAAACATCCCATAATAAAACTTGGGTTATAATATATAAGATACATAGAAGAATACATTCTGAAGTTACATATACATCAACACGTAGTCTATGCCTCGTTCTATGAATCTTGCCTTGTATCCCACGATGTTTCCATCCACTACATGATGGAACTATGAACTTCTCTTCATGTATCGATACTTCATCCTAGACATCATTCTTCTTGAACTGGTCTTCCCTTTCTTCTTGGAAGATTCTGCATCAATGATGTCACTGTATTGGTCATATTATTTTCATTTTTGAACTGTCGTCACTTGTTATTCGAAACAAGTCTCATCCTTCTTTTATTGTAGGCGATTATGTATGCGATATTTCCTACAAGTCAAATGCAGTTGTATGGTTAGAACCATTTCATAAGGTATATTCATAATGAAAAATTCTTATGCATAACTATATGATCATGCAACGATTTTAGCCAATACAACATCCATCCATATCTCACATAAGCTTTCTAGATGCCTTCCATCTCTACCAAGAAAACATTGATATTGTGCACTAATCCAATATGTCAGCAAAGAGGTTTCATTCTAGATAAGTAGCAATGGAGAGTTGTATAGCACCATGAGCTACTTACCCATCACATGCATATTAGTAGTATACTTTCGTTAATGCAAACATCCTATCATGCATAATACATCAGCTGAATATAAACAAATGTATAACAAAACAATATCATGAAATGACAATTGAATACTTATCTTTATTTGTTTCGTGGGTAGACTCCTTCTTGAGTCTTTAGCTTCATCGTCTTGTTCATTCATAATAGCATCGTTTCTTATCCAAATGCTAAGGAGGATAAGAGGTGCTTCAAGATTTGAGTTCTTCATATTCCTCATCGCTTGAGGGATCTTCTTTGGATGGTAAGAGCTTGATCTTCAGTTTCTTCCATCTTCTCTTCTCTTCTTATGAGTTGAGATTCCTCTTTTTTCTAGAGTCCACTGAAAGTAATCACTTCCTTCTAGAAAACATTCCTCAAATGAATGAATCCCATGATCCTAGGAGGCCATTCAAGGTGGCCATCACCACTTCTGCATTCTTCACTTCTTCTTTTATCACTTCAAGTTTTTATTTGATTTGAGAGACCCTTATGACTGCATGGTCTCTGCATTCTATATCTTCACATTCTTCAACTTGTTTCTTAAGGTCGTCTTCTAATTTATGTTCTTCCCTTCAAATAACTTGGTCAAGGAATCAAACATATTGGGTTTCTTTAGGGAAGACACTTGTAGTACAAGTTGATTCATGACTAAATCAGCAATGATCTTCTTTGCCTTGACCAATTTCTTCTTGTGTAAGGCTTTGAGCCTCGTCTCCCTCTGGAACTGGAACATCTATACTCATGTAGGTGTCCAATTCATTTTCTTTAGAGAGATCAAATACTTCCATGCTTAGAATTTTTCAACTTCACCAAGCTTATCATCAATATGATGTGATAGATCACTTTGAAATGATAACCTCAAATGGAAATAACAAAATATTAGATCTTACTGATTTGAGATGTCTGTCCTGGTTTCAGAGCTGGCTGATCTAGGGTTTGTCACAGAAACCCTAATTTTCAAAACTTGGAATCTTTCAGATCTGATTGGATGGATAGATAGATCCCTTCAAATGAAGCTGTCCGATGTACTCCTTTTCTGAAAACAGTAGAGGGAAGCTCCCGGAACTGGAAGCCCTAGTTTTCCAATTTCTTCTGCATAAATTCCTATCACTGTTTCTATTATATCTCCACAATTACTACTACTCTATGTCTGAAATTTCGCACTGACGTAACCTCACATGTCCTTGATCCAAAAACACAGCTTTCATCAGAATTGGGTTCACCAATTGGGATTTATGATCCTTTTCCCAAGTTGACCTGTTATAGGACTGTTTCGAACAATGCCATTGTACAGACTTCCACGCGTCACTGGTTCATCTTATGAGTCTGATATTTGTACCACTGAAAAAAAGTTTTGTGGCCTTTCTGGAACATCTTCAAGAATTCTATTTGGACCTCTGTAGCCCAAGATATTGCAGTTCTCCCTTGTTGTCCTGCTTAGGGATGAATTCTGGAAGAGGCTGGAACCCTATCTTTGAGGGATCATATACCCCATAATATAGTGAATATGAGGCTAAATTTTGGATAAAAAGTTCATCAGAATTGTATATTAGGCCCCTGCAATTTTTATCTCTTGAGACTTCGCCAATCTCAGGATATAGTGAATGTACTAAAACTTAGCATTTTTAGTATTTAGGGTTTTTCTAGCTCGGTGTCAAACTAGGGTTTGTCTTTCTTGGAGTTTCACCCAACCAAATTTCTTGATCCAGGTCTCTAAAATTCAGTTTTGATGACGAGAAAAATCCTATTCTGGGCTCACTCAAAAATTCCTCTTTTGTAGAAATCCCTAATTTTTGCATCGAAAACTGAAAATGCTCAAAATCAAATTATGCTTCGACAGAAAGATGCGCCCTTCAATGGAGAGTCATCATAGCATACTTTTTCTGATGGATTGTGAAGAGAGACCCAAAAACTAAGAATCCATAGCTTCTATAGTTACACAATGTCTTCTTCTCAGGTTAGCTCTGATACCATGTTAGTTTTTCCACATTCAAGCTAGCATTATGGTCTTAGGATCTTTTACTGATTGGCATACATGACTATATTCATTGAAACTCATGTACATACATGAATATATTCATTGACAACTCACGTACTGTACGTAACTATCTCCATTACACCCCGTGTGCATGATCATACGCGGGTTTCCTTTAAGCAACTCTCATGTCATACACAGGTTGCATGTATTAATAGTCACATACATCTCCATTTGACACTAAAAAATATAAATCACGATTAATGGAGATTAATTGGGACCTAATAATTAACTACCCCAACCATATCAACCTCCTCAACCTTCGAAAGCACTCTATTTCCTAAAGTATAAATAGAGGCCTTGGGGAGGGCATTGGTCAATCAAGTTTGGAGAGCAAAGTTATGCTGGTGGTATATGTTCAGAAGTCTTGGAGCAGCAGAACTCAGAGTCCTTTGTTTGCAGAGGAGTCCTTGTCTCAAGCGTTGGGTTTTACACTTATCTCATTCACTGATTTTTAATAAAGAGAATTCTTCTTCCAATATTGTGTTGAGTCTGTTTCATGCATTATGGTTGATGAATATATTTGATTAAGCACTATATATATTGTTTATCTAACCTATCATATATACATGTATAAGATTGTACTTGGATAATTTCCTCTTTGCAGGTGAAGGAGGTGCATGCCTGAAAGATTTGGATAGAAGCAGAGTGGAAGAAGATCAAGCTTGGATCAACCGTTGGTAATCGTGTGAGTCCAATATTTCTTCCTATTTCCTTTCTGTACTTCACTAAAGCTAATTTTATGCAAGTTTAGAAGTATGTTGGTAACCCCAAACCCTAGGTTACAAGGGTTTTTAATCCTAAACAATAGAACTGGTGACTCCACTGGGGAGCCCAGCTTCCTATGGATTAACTCTGTAGATCCTTTCCCAGTCTTTGCTTTGATTTAGTGTGTGGTGTTTTTTCTTGGTTCATGCTTGTAGTGGTGTTTGAATACCTTTATAATTTTTCTTTTTGTCAAAAATTTTTACTCCTGTACATGGGTTGTTGTGCTACACAGTCGCGTACAAAGCTGTGTGTACGCGGGTTGCTATATTAGACAGTTGCGTACAGTACACGGATTGCTCTTGTGAACAGTCACGTACAATTCTGAGCAACAAAATTTTTGGGGTTGGGTTGCTTGTCCCTGTCTTTCTGTGGATTTTTTCTTTCTTAGTGGTATTTAGTATTAGCATTGCACTATAGGTTTGATAGCTTTGTTAGCCATAATTTGTTCTTTTTGGTAAGCCCTTAAGTTTATATCGGTTGGATTATCTTTCTTTCAACAATTTGAAGTGGATTTTTCCTGTTGGGTGATAGGTCCAAGTGCTGGTTGTCTGAATTAGTGATCATGGTTCTAAATACCGTATATCCCATTCTATTTCTGAATAGTGTTAGTTTGTCACTTTCCTTTGATTGATTTCAGTGTTTTCTATAGATTGTGTCTTCCCCGCAGGGTTTGTTCCAATTCTTCCTTAGGTGGTTCATCTTTGATTTTATAAATCTGCTTTACTTCATTTTGCTTACTTTATATAGTTATATTATTCAATCATACTCAAGAATTTTTGCATTTAGGTGCATTAGTAATCATTGAGGAATTTGAAAAGTGAAAAGAAAAGCATTGAAAATATTTGCATTTGAATTACATATGGTAGTTTTACTTTTATTTTTTAAATAAAATCTCAAAAATTACAAAAAAAACAAGTCTTATTTTTCTCTTTCATAGTTGCATTTTCATCAGTTTATATTTACAAAAAAAGAAGAAAGAAAAAGAGAAGCTTGTTTTAACTAGTGATCATTTGCTTTGAAATTGATTTATAAACCTATTTTTTACATTTCTTATCGAGTCAATAACATCATAGTCTTTCACTCCACTTTCCTTCTGAGTAAAAATATCCCTTAAAATGAATGCCATAATTACAATTTATTAGTAATTTTTATTTTATAGGGCCATACACCTACTAGCTTAGGCTAGACTTGTGGGATAAGAAGTGTAAACTCCCCATAAGTACTTAAATTCAGACATAGTGGGCTATTCAATACGTAAATCCTTCTCTTTTTTGATAGTATATGGGAAGCTCCTGTCAAATGGGATTTAAGCACGAGGCATGGAGGCATTGGACTCACGAGATAACCCTCTGATTCCTTGTCGAAATGTAAAACAAGGTTTTTATGCATCTAGGGATTTTTTCCTAGACATATTTTGAGGCTCAACTACCCTACCCATGCTTACGAATCAGGCTTGCGACTACCCCCCCATACTATTAGTATAGTTAAGGTAGCCTCTAGTCTCTTGACATCTAGGGTTTATACACAGGTAAACCGGAAGGATATTTCTGGTTCACCTTGGATGGGTTTGGAAGGTAACCCTTGTTGAAAGTGTAGGAGGGTGGTGGGTGATTCCGTTGCTTGTGCCTAAGAACCTCTTTAAGGATGCCAAGAAACTGTCTCCCAACTTTCTTCGGGAAATCATATCTTGTACACCTTGTGATTGTTGATACTTTAGGAATTTTTTGTAGTGATTGTTCTGTGGTTTGTCTATGTTTATCTAACCTTAGGTTTTGAATAGTCAAATTTACAACCGTGGAGGACCAAGCTATTAGAAGGTCATGAAGGTTGCAAAACCTTCCTTCACTTATTACATTGGAACCTCCACCTCCCCCTCAAAGGCAGAGATTGGACACAGATAGTTTTTTTGAACCGATAGGAGTTAGTGAAGTTCTGGGTGAACCAGAACTTAGGGAAAACCATCTTAATTTAAACAAGGTTGAAATTGAAGACTTGCAGGATGACAAGTTTGCAAGGAATTTTAATACACCTCTAACTAACTTAAACGATCATATGATCGTTTAGGTTCGTCCTTTCGATCCACCCATGATTGGTGTCCCTGTGGGAAGAATAATGTCTACTACATGAGAAAGTTCTTTTATTTCCACCTTAGCCACTCTGGTTGAAGGGGTGCCACCTCCCCTGGTAGGTGCCCCTAGATCTAGTATACCTACTACTCCCTTAACTCTAGCGAGCCAAGTGGTTCAACCATCAGCTCCCAAAATTCTAGCAGGTGCTTCTGGGGGTATCGTCATTGGGATACCTAGTGTACCTACAGTTCCTACTTCCTTCGCACAAACTGCCCAGAGTGGTCCTATAGGATCCTTGGTTTTTGTCCAAGGATTTTTTTGGAATGGGGGACACATTCCCCCATCCACTCATACATAGGCCCAACACCCTCATATGTAGGGGTGTAGTTTGGAAACACTAACCCTTATTGTCAAGGTTTCCAATCTCCGGTTTCAGCTCCGTTCACGAGCTCTCCTTTTTCGATTTTAGCAGAGGGATACCTGCTCCTGTATTTCAAACCCTAGTTTCGACTGGGGCAGCCAGAACCTCTTATACTGCAACTCACACAAACAATCCCATGGATTACGACTAGAATATGTTCCAAATAAACCCATCCACTTCATAACCGGCAACAGGGGGCAACCCCACCTTCACATATGGGAATATGGGGGCAAGCCCCTCTAATCCCCAAACTGGTACTTTTAGTGCTTTGATTAGACCTAAGCTTCCTTTCCTTGCAACATTAAACTTTCCATATTTGTCTAAACTGATGAATGACCCGGTGAGACATGATCCCTCCTAGCCACCTGTCCCTACCAAGCTTCCCTCGGATATCCCAAAATTCAAAGGCAAAGTTGGTGACGATCCTAGAGCTCATGCCACCACTTTCCATTTATGGTTCTCTTCCAACTCACTGAATGAATATTCAGTTCAATTGAAGCTGTTCCAAAGAAATTTGATGAGTAATGCATCAAAATGGTACATTGAGTTTCCTTCTACTACGTTTAGTAGTTTTTGGAACTTGGATAATACTTTCCTTAGTCACTTCCAGCTTCCTGTCCGATATGATTTCAGAACGGACTTGTTGTCTACCTTCTGGCAAAACAAGGCCACCCATATCTTGGATCACATCCAAGAGTGGAGGAGGAGGAAGACCCGTATTAAAGCCACTATTCCTCCTGAGTTCTTATTAGAATGGTTCCTTAAATCATTATTTCTTATATATCTAAGGACGTATCTACTTCAGGAATGACGAATGAGGAAGAAGCTATCCTCAGGGCCCAGCAAATAGATTTGATATATTCTCAGTATGGGATTTTATGTGATATTATCCCTGAGGCACCAAGGACAACAAACGATGTAGAGAAACCTAAACTTAGACCCCATGCCGATGGTGTGGTTTGTTCCGTGAATTCTCCCACTATAGAATCTTTGGCCAAATAGCTCCATCAGCTATCCGTCAAACATTATATGGTGGAGGTAGCAAAGGCTGCCCCCTCACCCCAAAATGCAAATATTTTTGTACAAACCTCTCAAAAGGGCAATCAGTAGCCCGGTGGGAAAAAGAAGAGAGGAAAGAAAGGGGAGGGAAACCAAAACAAGCAAAAACCTGCAAACAATGCTGATGGGGGAAAGAAATAAAAGAACAAGGTGAAATTTACATGTAAGTTGTGCCATGAATATCACCTCATCCATCTTTGTCCCCTTATGGAACAATCCCGGAAGCTATTAAAAGCTCAATAACCGGCTGTTCTGAAGGATCCTTTTCCCCAAGGACAGAATTATGCTTCAGCTTTAAATGCAGCAGAGGGCACCCCAAATGCCCCTGACCGCAATTATATCAACATGGTTCAATCTCAAACTTTACTACAGACCAGGAATAAGAACTATGAAAAAGATACCTCAGAGAAGGGTAAGTCAATAGGTGAAACTTCTAACCCTCTCACGATCAAGAAACATACTGAAATTATGCCCAAGATACCGAAAGGTGCCTTTAAAAAGACCTTGCATAATTCTAATGCTAGGGCTGCAACAAACTACTTTGTAGTTGAAGACTTAGCCCAAACACCTTGTGCAATGTCAGCTTTAGAGGTGTTACAGAGTTGTCCCACCCAGCGGGATGCACTCTTAGCAACCTTAGGCAGTATGGACTCATCGAGTCTCACAGCGAAATTTAATTTGTATGATGTCAAAATTCGCCTACCATATCATGTATCCTTATCAATAGATTTCATCCATGGTGGAAAAACCATTATAAGGGAAGTTGTTGACGAGGGTGCTTCTACATGTGTTATGTCCTTGTCTTGTTGGAAAGCTCTTGGATCCCCAGAGTTGGTCCCATCAAATACCCTGCTTACTGCTTGCGACGGAAGGCCATTTCATCCTCATGGTATCCTACCAGCTTTTGAAATTAAGATGGCAGGGAAAGCGGTGTCTGTTGAGGTAGAGGTGATTGATGCACCTTTGGATTACAATTTTCTCTTGGGAAGAAGTTGGACTTATGCCATGTCTACTATTGCGTCGGCCGTATTTTGGGTGGTAGTGTTTCCACACAAAGGGAAGTTGGTTACTATTGACCAAATTGGCTTTACTTGTAAAGGCCGCATGGAATCTAATGATTCCACCGTGCCATTGGTTGATCAGGTCAAACCTGCTTCAGAGAAATTAGGGGCTGGAATGTATGCATCATTGATGGGCACATTTGATCTTCCAGCTCCGATTAATTATATAGGTTCTACTAGTGTGGGGAAGTCCATAGCTACGGTTGTTGATAAGACTGATCCTTGGGTTCTCCCTTTCCACCATGAACCTGAAGTTCCCTTATCAGCAATGGAAGTGGCTTATCAAGATATCACCCAAACCATTGTTGATCCCTTTTCGGTCCCCCTCATAGTCTCAGAGGAACTGGAAGAAGCCTATTTTCCTGCTTGGGCAGAAAACTATTTGCATTCTACAGATTGTTTAGATATGGTTTTACCTTCTGATGAAGCCATTCTGGAAGCCATGTGTGGATGAGATAAGATCTGTGAAGATCTTCAACATCAATCCTATTTTCTTCCAGATTTAAGCATGATAGAGAATTAGGAGTTTCATATGAGACTGGAAGATGATGTTTATATTCCCATTAATCACTTACAAAGGGAAGGAATGTTTGCTGAGGGGAATATGGAAAATATTTCCACTACCATCCCTATCAACATCTCTGTAAATCCTAACGTTATGGAAAATATACATATCGACCCAAACTGCTCTCCTGAGGAGATTGTGATCTATACAGCCTTGTTTAAGCAGTTTCGTGACTTTTTTTCCTGGTCATATGAAGAGATTCCAATCATTGATCCATCTATAGTTGATCAAAAAATCCGAACATACCCTGACTCTAAACCTGTTTGGAAAAATTTGAGACCTGTTAACCCACGTAAAGTGGCGGTAGTGAAGGCTGAAGTGGAGAAACTGCTGAAAGCCAGTTTTATTTATCCCATAGCTTTGACAGAATGGGTATCCAACCTTGTTCCTATTGATAAAAAGCAAGGGACCATACACGTCTATACTGACTTTCAAGATTTAAACAAAGCCTGTCCTATGGAAAACTATCCCACACCATTTATAGACCAAATTATTGATTCTTGCGCGGGAAGTGAAGTCTTTTCGTTTATGGATGGCCTCTCCGGATATAATCAAATTCAAATTAAACTGAAAGACCAACATAAAAAATCTTTCATTTGTCCTTGGGGTATCTTCGCGTACAAGAAAATGCCCTTTGGATTGAAAAATGTTGGGGAAACCTTCCAGCGGGCAATGAATTTTTCCTTTCATGATATTAAAGCCATTGTCAAACCTTACCTTGATGATCTGCCTGCACATTCTCGTAAGAGGATCGATCATCCAGATCACTTGCATTTAATTTTTGAATGATGCAGATACTATAAGATCACTTGAATCTCCACAAGTGTTTTTTCTGTGTTGAGTCAGGGAGACTGCTCAGATTCATTGTTTCTAACAGAGGCATTTAGGTGGATCTGTTGAAAGTTGAGGCTATTGTAAATCTTCCTCCTCCTTGTTCTATCAGGTAGCTTCAGAGCCTGCAAAGGAAGTCCAATTTTCTTTGACATTTCATTGTAAATTATGCCAAGATTACTAAGGGTTTCATGCGCTTGTTAAAATAAGACACCCCATTTGTATGGGATTAAATTGCACAACTCGCATTTGAGGCATTGAAAAACGCTTTGTTGTCAGCACCATTATTGCGCCCGCCAGATTACTCTAGGGATTTTATATTGTATCTCGCTGCATTTGAGTCGACCATAGAGGTAGTCCTAGTTTAGGAGGATGATAAGATCCAAGAGCATGTTGTTTTATATCTTATCCATGCTTTATCCGGACCTAAAATTAGGTATTCCCATGTCAAAAAGTTGGCCTTAGCAGCTGTTTATGTTGTTCATAGGTTACATCACTACATCTTACTGAGGACTACAATGGTAGTGGCGGATGTTAATCATTTTCAGTATGTTTTGTCTCGATGGATAGCTAGAGGAAAATTCAACAAATGGATAGTCATTCTCCAAGAGTTTGACTTGGATTTTCAGTCCGCCAAATCCAAAAAATCCTTAGTTTTTGTTGAGCTCATTGCAAAATTTCCAATAGAGGAGGATGTAGCTATTGAAGAAGACTCATTCCTAGATGACCACATATTTCTGATTTCCACCTCTAACCCCTGATACAGAGATATACTTATATATCTCTAGACTTTGAAGTATCCTACAACTTTCTCATGGGAAGAATGACGTAAACTACGCCTACATTCCAAGGACTACCTCATCATAGGAGATACTTTATATCGTAGGGGGGTAGATTCCATTTTGCATCAATGTCTTACCCACGAGGAAGCAGAGATTGTCCTAAATGATGCCCATAGTGGAGCATTTGGCGGTCATTTATTTGGTTTAGAAACAGCCTATAAGATATTACATGTCAGTTATTTCTGGCCCACAGTCTTTAAAGATTGTGTGGAAGACGTGAAGCGTTGTCATCCTTGTCAGCTTTACACCAGAAAGATGCAGTCAAATCCTGCTCCGTTATTTCCCATCATCTCTGTGGGCCCCTTCATGAAGTGGGGGATTGATTATGTGATGTGTAACCTAGCCTCAACTGTGGGGAACAAATATATCATTGTCACTGTAGACTATTTTATGAAATGGGCAGAGGCAATGCCCACCTTTAAAGCTGACGAGGAAACTGTAGCTTTTTTTTTGTTCAATCAAATTATCGCATGATTTGGTATACCTAAAGTGATTGTCACTCACCATGGCAGTCATTTCCAAAATAGCATCATGACTGAATTGACCACTATGCTAGGATTTAGATAAGAACATTCATCTTCATTTTATCCTCAAGAAAATGGTCAAGTCAAGGCTTTTAATAAAACTTTGAAAACTATCCTCAAACGTACTATTAATGCAGCCTGTTCCAACTAGCATATCACGTTGTAACTAGCACTTTGGGCATATCGGACCAATGTGAAAACCGCTACAGGGTTTTCTCCCTTCCAACTTGTTCCTGGAGTGGAATCCATTACCTCGGTTGAATGTGAAATCCCATCCTTAAGAAATGCTACTCATGTGTTACCTGATACGCCTAAGCTGGAAGAACGTCTATTACATTTAGAACATCTTGATGAACAACGTAGAGATGCACTGACAGCAAACCAAGATCATAAAAATAGGTTCAAAATCCAATACGATAAATCGGTCAAGCCTCATATTTTCTCTGAAGGGGAGCTTGTTTTTCTCTGGGACCAAGAAAAAGAACCCCTAGTGGAAGAAAAATTCAGGTCTATGTGGTTGGGGCCTTATGTTGTATCAAAGGTGTTAAAGAAGGGTGCATATGAATTAATTGATTTTGATGGGAATAAGCTTCCTGAGTTTAGAAATGGGCTCTACCTGAAAAAGTACTATGCTTAGGATTATCACTTTTTCTTGTATTTTATTGTATGTATTTTTTATGTACACTAGTTTGTCGATTTGTGTTTTTTATACCATCTACTGGTTATTTCAGATGTCTTCTGAGAGGTTCATAGGTTTCGTTGATGGCACTAGTTGACACACTTGTAATTTAGCTTCAGCTGCATGGGTTATTTATTTGCCCTTAGGACAGTTAGTTGCCTCATGAGGCGCTTGCTTAGGTCCTGCTACCAATAATGTGGCTGAATATAGGGTTGTCATTGAGCTTCTATGGGATGCTTTTTCACGTGGTATCACTCAGCTGGAAGTCCGACTAGACTCTCAACTGGTGGTTTCCCAGCTCAATCGGGCTTATCAGGTGCAAAACACTATTTTATTGCGTCAGTTTATGCAAGTTAGGTTGTTGGAAAGAAATTTTGAGTACATTACATTTAATAATATTCCAAGGAATCAAAATTCATTACAAAAACTATACAAAATATGGATCAAAGTAAATCAAATTCTCCTAGGTCTAAGCTTGACCGCTCTGGTCACTTAGACCACCCTGGTCCCCTCGATCACCATGCACTCAGGCTTCTTCATCCTCCTCGGCTTTAGCAGCCTCAACAGAATCTATGTACACAAGTACTGCTCTGGCTACTCACCTCAGAAGGCATATCTTGATAGGTGGTACACCAACCAATAGCTCCTGCATGATGGATGGGATGTGCTGAATCCGTAAGGTAGGTACTCTCTGGGTAATCCTGGATAGCTTCCCCTTAAGAACCCTAATCAAGCCTTGGTCTTCTCCCAAAACAGGACGCACATACATGCATGGATGCCCAGCAGTGCGGATTGTACCAATATCTGCATTTTGACATTTTGAAAGGATTAGAACTTTTATACATATGTATATATCTCTATATTTAAAATTCATAAAAACTTTAAAATTTGAAAGTAAAAGTTACCTAACTCTCCCCATGCTCCTTTTGGAGGGAGGATGAGGTCAACATCACCACGAAAATCCATTCCAACATATGGAAACTACTCCAAGGCTGACAACTGTTGCTCCCACCAAAAGTAGAAGTCGTCATCATAGACACTCTAGACTGAGCCACCACCTCCCTAGTGAAGGAAGATATCTCCCCACCTACTCAGCCTAGGCTTACAAGGAGAACAAACTAGCACAGGTACTGCAAGACTCAATCCCGACACTCTCTCAAAGAAGAAGGCTACTAATATGATGGAATAACCAAAAAATTTTGTTCTGCCTCTTTTGCAGTCAAAGAGCTATTTTCTCATAATCGGGATCACTCCCAAGCACCAGTCATATAAGGCTCCCTGCATACATTCTACTGCTAGTCTCATCTGGTTCTGAGTTGCAAGGTGAAGTGATGATGGCCTTACAACCCTCACTATAGTGCTCATCAACACCTATAAAGGAAAGTTGCGAATGTAAATAATAGGGATGCAGATACCCCTCCTTTGAGTGCCTGGCTCGCAATATATATCGATATAGTTCTATACACTTAGAGGGTCACCACCTCTACTAGTGCCTTCCAAGTTTACTAGAGCTCCCCGTAGTGAAAAATCGGCAATGAAATAGACATCCTCTGAAGTGATCTCTAAAGACTCACCTTGAAGGTCAAACATGCCCAAATCATGATCCCAGTAATTTATCAAGAACTCTAAGATGCAGACATTGGCCCGCATAGGTGAGGCACAAAAAAACTTTAATAACCCACTTTAACACAAAAAATTCATTGTAGGGGATTCTTGAAGAGCTTCTTGGTCCATGTCTTCATGTTCCCTCTCCTTCCACTCAAGCACCATCTTTCAATCTAATAAACAAGCAATTGCAAACCTTTAGATTCATATAAAATTTTGAAATTTTTACCCTACACATTGTTTTCTACCTCACGCAGCGTACGCAACTGTCTTTAAGGAAAGTTGCGTACTCTACACGACTGTCTTTCAGGAAACCTATGTACAAAACATGTGTATGCCACTATTAACATACCATACCCACGTACACAATGTTCTTGTTTTGAGGACGCTTAAAAACATGAAATTAGGGCTCCAAATTAATAATTGCTTAGATCAAATGAAAGAGCATGGAGTGTAGTTTTACCTGACACTTGAGGTTTTCAGAATGGTCCATCGAATCGTCCACACCGAGCAATCGAAGGTCGAGGTATAAACTTGTCTTTTATGGTTACAAATCAAAATGGTGAGTTTTTTCATAATTTGAACTATTTATAGAAAATATATTTCTAAAGTGGTTTTTTTCCCTATAGTTCATAATTTTTAAACTAATACCATCTCTTTTCTTCCATGTGACAGGTTTATCTCCATTTCTAAGTTATATTTTTCTGATATAGGATGGTTTTTGGTCATTTCACATGCATTTTGCATTTATACCTACTCCATCTTAATCCTAGCATTAACACTTCGACCACTGACTATGGTATTTTTAACCAGTAGCTCCTTGTATTTACCATTGTTATTCCGTGGATAGGAACTTCCTCCTATGAGTATCCTCATTTAGAACCTATTTATTGTCTTTTGATACTCATGCTATAGCTTTCATCGGTTCAGGGGAATCTTTTTAGCTATTTTTCACGCCAAATTGAGCCTCATTTTGGTCTCTTTTTACAAGCTATCATTTTATAGGACTCCCCGCCCTTATGGATTTTCTTTAGGCCCAGGTCTAACTCCTTAAAATAGACTTGAATATCAAGTAAAATTATCCATTCAAGCTCATTAAGAATACATGAATGGGAATCCACATTGGTGGTAGGTTATCTCTTTCTTGGACCATGTGGAATAATATGAGCAAGGATCACTCTTTTTTTTACAGAATTGAGAAGAGTATTCTCAGGTATAGGTTTATCACTTTTCTGGACCTAAGGGACTAAACTTATAGAAAATGAACACCCGACATGAGCTTAGTTTTCTCTTTTTCATGCTCTAGACCTAAACATGAAAAATATTTTGAGTGTACTTTATGTCTTTGTCATGCTCATCAAACACCAAGAACAAAGCATCGATTTTATTGTTGTAAGCCCCATTTCTCGTACTCAAATGGATCTTTTTGAGTGATCTTGCTTTCCTTCACACTCATAAAACTCAAGCTATATGCTGCTCTCAAAGGAGTGTTGGGTAGGTGGTAATTTAACCTTTTTCAGACCTCCCTGACTAAGTACCAAAAAGGTTCACCTTTTCTTATACGGAAGGTAAAAGAGTTCTTATGTGGTATGTTTTATACTTTTCCAGCCTCAGGAGACTAAATTGGATGAAAAAGGACCCCGCTGGAGTCTTCTTTGGAGTTTTTAGACTCTCTAAACGTGAAAACACCAAGTGATCATGTACTAGTTCGGGCTCATAAAATCCAAAAATCAATGACACTATCAAGCATTATTCCCTCTTCTCTTCAAGTTTGTCAAAAAATGAAGAGAGATTCGAGTTGAATTTCCTGGACTTGTTAAAATTTAATAGGGAAGGTAAGGAAGAAGTTTTCTTTTTGGTTCTCAGTCAGTGGCAGCATGTCCTCCTTGAACATAGCACTCTTTGTTTTTTCGAATACTCATGTCTCATTGTTCACTTTCAGTTTAGATATTACTTCGAGTTGCTTACTCCTCCTCTTGTCAGTTCTACCTGGGGAATCTGATCATGTCTCCTACATGACAGATAAGTCTAGTTATACTATCTATAAAGTTAAAAGCTACCTTGGGTCATCTCTGTATCATGCTCACTGTTAAAGGACTTAACCTTGTGTCTGATCTATATCCTGATTCCATCATTGTCGTATCTATTACTACTTATGTATCCCTTCCTTTATCGAGTTCCTAGTCACTCTTGTGATCCGTTAGAGGATCTATGGCCTTCCTTATCACAGTATGGTTCCGCATCAGCATTTCCTGATGACAAAGACCTAGAGTTTTGACGATCGTACCTCAGGATTCACTTTCATTATTGGTGAATTCCTTTGCTTCAATTGTCGATTATCACCTATTGGTTGACAATCTATTGAATCCGCTCCATGTTTGACTTCAATAATGTCTATAAACATGGCTTGGATTGTACTAGTTCTTTGGTATTTTTTATGAAGACCTTAGTTTCACATCCATGGACTAAGTTGCACAAGATTATTTTGTGTTTACTTAGATAGCTTCCAGATCTTTGAAGACTCATCATTATTGTATATTGTGGCTTCGATCCACCTTTGTAATATACGTGGTCTTGTACCCGTACAATATGATGTACTAAAATATTGTAAAGGAGCTAGTGTTCCAGTATATTGAACATAGCATCCTCAAATATGACTTTGTATATGACATTATTATGTATTTGTTTTAGGTACTACCTCTACTCCATTGGACTTTTGAGTTCTCCAAAGATAATGATTATAATTTATTTTTCCATTGCTTCCCTTTGACCTCACACATTAAGGGGCATCTGTTATCAACCCAAATGGAACTTCTCCATCTGAGTGCCAACATTCCCTATGTTGGTACACAAAAGGAAATTTTAGGATTGAACGTTGCCAAAACACTATAGATGTGCATGACATGAGATGCATTTACCTTTCAACCAGCCTACCATATTATTTTTCAAAGTGTTGATTGGTGTATGCAACTATCTTCATTGAAACTTGCGTACGTACGTGACTATCTTCATTGAAAACTCATGTACTATACGTGACTATCTCCATTACAACCCGCATACATGATCATACGCGGGTTTCCTTTAAGCAACTCGTGTGTCATACGCGGGTTTCCTGTATTAATAGTCATGTACATTTCCATTCTACATTAAAAAATATAAATCACGATTAATGGAGATTATTTGGTCCCTAATCATTAACTACCTCAACCATCTCAACATCCTCAACCTTCGAAACCACTGTATTTCCCAAAGTATAAATAGAGGCCTTGGGGAGGGCATTGATCAATCAAGTTTAGAGAGCAAATTTATGCTGGTGGTATATATTTAGAAGTCTTGGAGCAGCAGAACTCAGAGTCCTTGTCTCAGGCATTGGGTTGTACACTTATCTCATTCACTAATTGCTAATAAAGAGAATTCTTCTTCCAATATTGTGTTGAGTCTCTTTCATGTATTATGGTTGATGAATATATTTGATTAAGCACTATATATATTGTTTATATAACCTGTCATATATACATGTATAAGATTGTACTTGGAGAATTAGCTCTTTGCAGGTGAAGGAGGTGCATCCCTGAAATATTTGGATAGAAGCAGAGTGTAAGAAGATCAAGCTTGGATCAACCATCAGTAATCGGGTGAATTCAATATTTCTTCCTATTTCCTTTCTGTATTTCACTAAAGCTAATTGTCTACAATTTTATAAGTATGTTGGTAACCCTAGGCCCTAGGCTACAAGGGTGTTTAATACTAAAAAACACCTAGTGGCTTCCATCCATATGTTCCTAATGGTACTGGTGGTCCTCGGGGGCCCAGTGGCTCTCCTTCTAATGGCCCTAGAGGGTATGGTGGCCCTCCCCCTAGTGGTTCCAGTGGTTCTGTGGGTTTACCTCCTAGAGGTCCTAGAGGGTCTAGTGGTCCACCTCCTGGTGGTCCTAGTGGTCCTAATGGTCCTAAAGGCCTTGGTGTCCCTAACGGTCCTGATCCCAGAAATCAACCCCCCATGGGAATATTTCCTGGTAGTTCTTCCTCACAAAAACCTGTCTATCAGTCTACTTATGGTCCTACTAGTACATATATGCCATATCAATATTACCATTATGTGCAACATAACCGTCAGTTACCTTTCCTAGAAACTTTGGACTTTCCTAACTTGTCCAAGTTGATTAATGACCCCATTCGACACAATCCCTTGTGGCCTCCCATTCCAGTAAAGTTACCATAAAAAATTCCAAAGTTCGATGGAAGCAGGGAGACGATCTGAAAAAACATGTCATGACATTCCATCTGTGGTGTTCTTAGAACTCCCTCATGGATGCTTCAGTTCGGTTACGATTCTTTCAATGAACTTTGACTGGTACAGCCACGAAATGGTACATTGAACTTCCACAATATTCGTTTGTGGATTTTGGCTCCTTGGTAACCATGTTTCTTACACACTTTCAACTCCCTATCCATTATGAAATAGGTATTGATCTCTTAACTTCTCTACAATAGAACACCTCCACCCACATATCTGATCATATCCATGAGTGGAGAAGGTGGAGAAGGATTATTAAGGCCCCTATTTCAAATCAGTTATTAGCTGATTGGTTTACCAAATCTTTGTTTCCTCAAATTTCCTGAGATGTGGCTATGGGTGGTGTCGTTACTGAGAGAAAGCCATTATTTGAGCCCAGTATCTAGACTTGGTCTATTCCCAGTTTGGAACTCTTTATGACTTGATTCCTCAAGATCCTTGCCCAAGCACCGATCCCACAAAGCCACCAACAGAAGTACCTGTTGATGGGATTGTTGATTCAATCCAGTCCCCATCAGCAGCAAAACCTACCAAGAAGCCTCAGACTACTACCCCTACTCCTTCGACTCCTAAGGTTTCCCCTGAGGTCAATTCTATTCAAAGTACTCAAACCTCAGAAAATAATAAAAAGAAGGGTAAAAATAAGAATAAAAAACTTGGAAACCAATAGGAGAATCCAAGACCAACCAACAATGATAACGATAAAGGGAAGAGAAAAGAAAAATATCCATGTCTTCTATGCGGAGGTGACCATTTCACAAAATAGTGTCCCCGTCAGGATGAAATCTCCCAATTTTTGAAATCAAATCCCACACCTGTAGTTCTCACAGATCCTTTTCCCTCTCAACAAAAACTGATAGACCACATGTCTAATTAGGGTAACTCTAGTTCATCAAAAGAAATTCATATGATGTCCTCGAATACCATTAGTCTACAAACTCATAGTCAGAATTATGAAAAACTCGTAGACAAGAAAGAAGACCATTATTCTTCAGAGAAAGCTCCCTCTACAGGTTCTCCGGAGTCCTCATCTACTGTCCCCTTAACCATCAAGAAGCCTACTCTCGACATGATTTTGCATCAACCCAAGAGGACTCTTAGGAAGGCTGTATTTAACCCTAATGCCCAAGATGCTCAATTTTATAATGTAGTTGAAGATCTAGCTCAAGCACCTTGTGTGATGTCTACCTTAGAAGTACTCCAAAGTTGTCCTATACAATGCAAAAATCTATTAACGGCGTTAGGAGCTTTAGACCCAGATAATACTAATTTGATTCATTTCAATATTGAGAAATATAAGTCTAGGCTACCTCATAAACTTGCTTTTCAAATCATTACGAAAGTAGTTGGAAAGAAGGTTTTTAGAACGGTACTAGATGAAGGAGCTTCGACCTCGGTTTTGTCTCTGTCTTGTTGGAGAGCTCTCAGCTCTCTTGAGCTTGTAACATCACCTACGACTCTGAAAGCCTTCGATAGATGAGGTTTCCAGGCCCATGGTCTCATATCATCCCTCGTAGTCAAGCTTGGGGGAAAAATGTTTCTATTCAATTAGAAGTGGTAGATGCCTCGTTAGATTACAACCTCCTTCTAGGAATAAATTGGTTTTATGCCATGATGGGTGTTGCTTCAACATTATTCCAAACAGTCCAATTTCTACATCTAGGGAGAATTGTTACCATTGACCATCTTGATTTATGTACACCGATGTTACTACCTCTACGGCTAATAACATCCCCATGTTAGGCCAGTCCCCTCCTCCTTACTAGTCTATTGGGGTAGGCATGTTGAAGGATTCATCCCTTATGGGGATTTTTCCATCTACTCCTCCTAACATGGATACTGCAACAGTCCATATGATTGTGTCATTTGACCATGATCCTAAGGGAAAACAAGTTGTTGAGTTCACCTCGTTGAGTCCACATGAAGCAATGTATGACACCATTCAAACCCTTTTCGATGACCACACTGATGACCTTCATCTAGTGGCTTCAGATCCTTACCACTTACCTTACTGGTTAGAACCATCTCTTCCTATTCTAGATTATCTCTCTGAGACTTTTCCTTTCAATGAGTCCATTATGGAGATCATGAGTACAGATGATTCCATTTGGGAGGATCACCACCATAGATCCATGTTCCTTCCTAACAGTAGTTTGGTTAACCATGATTATGCATCGCTTTTTCCTATTGATATTGTAAATGTACCTCAAAGTCCCATATTGTTGCAAGACATAGATTCTGAATGAAACCTTTGCAACATTACTTATATGAATCTGATTGACATATCAGCCAAGATTGGTACCGTCAAGCATGTTCATGTTGGGAAGAACTGCTCAGTAGATGAATCTGAAGCATATAAGGCACTTTTCAAATAATTCGGTGATCTTTTTTCCTAGTCCTATGAATAAATACCGGGGATTTACCCATCCATTGTGGTCCACGATATTAAAACCTATCCCATGGCTAAGCTTGCCAGGCAAAAAATAAGGCAGGTCCATCCATGAAAGGTCGTAACTATTAAAGCTGAAATAGAGAAACTTCTCAAAGCTGGGTTTATTTATCCCATACCCCTGACAGAATGGGTATCAAACATTGTCCCTGTCAATAAAAATCAGGGCACCATTAGAGTCTGTATCGACTTTAGGGATTTGAATAAATCTTGTTCGCACGCTGGAGCCACATTCCAACATGCGATGTCCTATGCATTTCACGATATTAAACATATTTTTGAACTGCACCTTGACGACCTCCCTTCTCATTCACAGTGACGGGAGGACCACCCTGGTCATCTTAGAGACATTTTCTTAAGATGCCGTCATTATAATATTCAACTCAATTCGGATAAATGTGTTTTCTGCATTGAGATGGGACGTCTTTTAGGATTTTTGGTCTCTAAGGATGGCATCCAGATAAACCCCTTGAAAATTTCCACCATTTTAGCTCTAACAGCCGAAACTAATCTCCTTGAACTCCAAAGTTTGCAAGGGAAGGAAAACTTTCTCTGTCATTTCGTGTGCAATTTCGCAGAGAAAACACACGGTTATATGCATCTCCTTAAAAAGGACACCTCGTTTCTTTTGGATGACCAAGCCCAATGTGCCTTTGATAATCTCAAACACGCTCTGACTCATTCACCCGTGATACACCCCTCGGACTATTCAAAGGAATTTCTCTTGTATATTGTTGCCTCCCATTACTACCATTCTCATGATACTACCATTGCTATGGTTTTGGTGCAGGAAAATCCCAACGGTTAGGAGCACATGATTTACTATGCGAGTAAGAATCTTATGGATTATGAAACCTGATATTCATGTGTGGAGAAGTTAGCATTGGCCACTGTCATTGCTATACAAAACTTTCGTCACTACATTTTTCTCCGCACTACCACTGTATTGGCAAACCAGAACCCTATGTATTACATCCTAACTCGTCAGGTGCTCGGGGGAAAGTACTCCCGATGGATAGTCATACTACAGGAGTTTGATCTGGAATTTGCCAAAGCCACATCAAAGAAATCCTTGGTCTTTGTTGAGCTCATGTGTGATCTTCCCTGTGCTTCAGCAGAATATGAGCCCAATGATTCATTCCGGATGAATTCTTGTTCCTGATTAGCACTATCGATCCATGATATGGATATTTTCTGATTTATCTCCAAACACAACAATTTCAGCTGCATCTATCTCGTGACGATCACCGCCGTATCTGTCACCACGTGAAAAACTACCTCATCCTGAATGATACCTTGTATAGACGTGGGATTGATTCTATTCTCCGGTGATGCCTCACTCATGAGGAGGTTGAACATGTGTTGAATGATTGCCACTCTAGAGCATATGGTCATCATTTGTCTGGGATGGCTACAACCTAGAAAATCCTTCACGCTGGCTATTTTTGGCCTTCCATCTTCAAATACTATCACGAGGCTGTTAAGAAATTCCCACCTTGTCAACATTTTTATCCCAAAAAGCGCACTCATCCTGCTCCGCTACACCCCGTCATTGCCGTTGGACCATTTTACAAATGGGGGATTTATTTTATGCATTGTAATCCTACCTCAGATGGGGGGCATGATTACATCATCGTAGCCATTGACTATCTTACAAAGTGGGCTGAGGCCATGCCTACATATGTGGAAGATGGTAAGACTGTCTCTCTCTTCCTGTTCAATCATATCATAGTTAGATTTGGAGTCTCGCAGTCCATTGTTACTGATCATGGATCACATTTTCGTAATCAAATGATGGAGGAACTGAGTGCCAAGCTAGGTTTTCACCATGAAAACTCTATGCCATATTATCCACAATCTAATGGTCAGGTAGAGGCCATTAACAAAGTTTTGAAAACTATTCTTTGTTGGATGGTTGGAGATCATAAATCCAACTGGCACCACATTCTTTTCTCTGCTCTTTGGGATTATAGGACTTCGGTGAAAACATCTATTGGTTTCATGCCTTTCCATCTTGTCTATGGACTCGAAGTTGTCTTACCAATTAAATGTCAGATTCCATCTTTACAACTTGTCGTCAAAATTCTCCGAGACACTTTCATAGAGGAAGAAATATTTTTGTACTCGAATAACCTTGATGAAACTCAGAGAGATGCTGCCTTGGCTAACGAGGCACATAAGAAACACGTCAAGGTGCAATATGATAAATCAGTCCAGCCTCGTCCCTTTGACGAGGGTGACCTAGTTTTGACATACGACCTGAAATATGACAAACTAGGGAAATTTCAAGTTCAAGTTCATGTGGTACCGTCCTTTCATCATTTCTAAAGTTTTAGAGAAAGGGGCCTACGAGCTCTTTGACTACGATGGAATCCCTTTAGCGAAACCTCGCAATGGGTCGTACCTGAAGAGGTACTATGCCTAAGTGTTTCTTGGATAGTATCTTGTATATATATATATATATATTGCTTGACTTTCAGTGTGCTTTTAGTATTTTCAATGTGGTTTTGAGTTTAGTGTCTGCATCTATTTATACCATGTTTCGGTCATGCAGAGCAGATGGCTTTCTATGGCTTCGCTAATGGTGATTTCCACCACACCTTGAATCTCGCCTCAGCTGCTTGGGTTCTCTATTCCCCAGCTAAAGATTTGGTTAATTCAGGAGTGGTTTTTATTGGTTCTGCTACCAACAATATCGTCGAGTATCGTGCAGTCATAGGTCTTCTGACTAAATATGCCTCCTAGGATGTTCACAATTTGGTAGTCTTAATGGACTCACAGCTCATGGTTTGTCATCTAAACCATGTTTATACCATTATAAATCATGTGCTTCTCTGCCTCTTCCAGAGATTAGAATTGTTAGAAAGGTCATTTGAAACCATCACTTACAGGCATATACCTAGAGAACATAATGTAGTTTCTGACTCGTTAGCTAATTACATTCTAGATTGGCATATTTCCCATTCATGACATTGAAATCAAACATGGTTCATTGTAAATAAACAACTAAAGACACATAAAACTCATATAAAATACATTCACCATTTGAGACATATAAACACAAGGTAAAATTTTGTATATATATATATATATATATATATGAACATGTTTACAAAAATAAGTGACGAGACCTGATCTGAAGCACGTAGGATTTTAGGAAAAAATCACCTCAAAGGGAGGTCATCAATGGAAGCGTCAGGGATGTCTAAGGTCAACCTCTCCAGGTTTTCCTCTAACTCCCTAGTCACATCATCGCCCTATAGTACAAAGCGGGTTCCAGCTCATCTATCCAATGGGGAAGCTCCCCCAGGTCGTGCTGCTCCAACGTCTACATGAAAATGTTCAGGTCTCATTACTTAACATAAAAAATATAAAACATTAAAAAACATAAAAACACTATGTCCATTTTAGGGTTTCTTGCTTCTTACCGAGGTCACTCCACTATCCACCAGGTGGGAGCGGTAGGTCAGGGTCTCGCTAATGTCTATACCCACATAAGCACAATACTCCACCATGAGGATCTGATCTCTGAGCCATCGGAAGAACCGGTCACCGAACTTAACCTTCCCCCTTCTCGCTCCAGTGCGGGCCATAATCCATACCCACCTCTACATGTGGGGGTCCCACATTCTCATCTCTATAAAGACCACCTATGGTCTCATCTATGGTACCCACTCGGATAAGAAGCAGGCTAGAATGGAACCAAAACCGAACTGCTTAAGTTCCCCCTACCCACACTTGTCAGTTGATCCTTGAATATCGGAAGTAAGGCTTCCACCCAATTGAATATTGTAGGTGTCGTGTCCTCTATGGAATAAAGCATGTGTTCCCTAGAAGCCTGGTGCACTCCTTGGATTTCCACCACTCTCTGCATCGTAAAAAAGACAGTCCGTAGAGGTCCATCCATCACTTCCTTTATGGGGATTTTCTTCCCTGATGTCCTCGTCCCTGGGATATAGTGACGGTCTATCAAATCTTGTGTGGTAATATCCCCTCCTTGGGAACCTATCAGAGATATGGAGACACCCCATCTCGAGAGTACAGTCAATAAGTAGATATCCTCTACCTCTACTATCAGAATATGAGCCCCAACCTCAAAGTGTTGCTGCTCCGGATTCCACATCCGGAGTATGTGCTCTAGAAACCGCTTGTGTGATACCATACTAGGAGTCTGGAAGAATTTTAGGAGTCCATAGTCTCGTAATGCGTCTATGCAACCCGCATTCCTTTCGGTGAAAGCGTCATCATTATCATGTTGTCTTTCCTTCCATATCACCATTTTTTATCAGCAAAAACCTACCAAAAACAATCATAACACCTATTAGAATCATTCTTAATCATTGAAATCCAAAGAAATGATCTAATTTTTCTTTTGTTAACAATTTTGCATCTTCACGGCTGCCACCACCTGTGCGTCGTTGAAGACAGGCGATGGCACTGCCTGTGCACTTTGTTTTCGGCGGGGTTCTAGTGAGGTACCGCATGTCCTGCAAGGGATAAGCACGGTGCCCATTTCCATGGTTTTAGGGCTTTCCATACAAGCCCAAAACCCCATCCAAAATAAAAGTTGAGACTATAAAGAGGAAGAGTATGTTTTGAACTGTTACATGAAGCTGACGATGCTTGAATCCGATGGTGAAAACTCCGGATATCAACAATTGAAGATTTGACTAGGTAAGTGCTTTGAATAGTAAAACGATTTGATTTTTCACTATTTACATGAATTTTATACACATTTTTGGGTTTTACATGCTATAGTTTTGATTTAAAATCGCTTTTTACTCAAAATTTATCAGTCGTAATCCCTTAATGTTAGTTATGAGTGCATTTACCACTTGTTTTTGAGTCGATTGTAGGATAGAAGAACCATAGCAGTAAAGTTTTAGGATTTTGTTTATGACTTTTTCGTACTACCATAAAATGGAAAAAGTCGATGAGAATTTGTTACGACACTTTGGTCATGCTCTTGAAACCTACTATCAAAGGTCCGAGTCCATTTCTGATTCTTTCCAGGCTCGTAAAAACTAACATTGTGTAAAGAAACCTCATGGAGTCCTCTTTAAACTCTTTTTAGGATCCCTAAATATGAAAATATTATCGAGCGATCTTGTTTTCTTCACTCTCATTAAAGCATTTGAAGAGTTGTCTCTCCAACTGTAGGTTATCTCTTTTTCAGTTCGGATGGACTATTTATGAAAAAGGAACACTCCAACCAATCATGACTGGAAGAGTTCTCTAATGTATTATTTTATAATTTTTTGGGCCTTAGGGACTAAACCATATGAAAAAGGACCCTTTGGATTCTTCTTCCGTAATTGTTTAGACTCTCTAAACATGAATGATACTGAGTTTTCTTTCATTGGAATCGTTAAATTAAACATTGAGAGACCCGTTTTTGGGAACGAACCCCTCCTCTCTCAGGTTCGTAAAACATATGAGTTTGGACTTGACTTTCAAAGAGCTATATTGATTGTTTGTTACCCTCTTTGAACTCATAAAACCGAAAAGAGGCACTCATCAACCATGATGGGGAAAATGGGAAGGGAAACATTTTGCAAATGAATGGTAGTAGTTTGTCATTACCTTTGAACATGGCACTTGTCTGCATATCATTTCAGTCAATTGGGTAAAAAAATGATCTCCATGACAATCCACTTTCATGATTCATGTCACTCCTTTGATTCTTTCAAAAAGATGCATTGTCCACTGTTGTGTCATGAGTCTGTCCCATTTAGTCATGCTACCAAGTCTTGTGTCGTGCTGCCTGATGTTCAAAGGGAAGTTGAAGAATTTTTCCTCTGCAGTCACACCAATTTTTGTGTCAGTACTTTTGAGTCAGTCTTATGGTTACTACATTCACATCATTCTAGAACTATGTTCTGAGTTTCATTTCATCGCTGTAGGACTCATCATGGCCCTCCTTCGACGAGACTATTCCTGTCAACATCATCTCGTCATCCGAGAAATAGTCTTAGAAACAAAAAACTTAGTACCTTGAGGTCTGTATTCCTTAATGACAGATTCTCTCGCTCTTGACATAGGTTCACATCATTGACCTTTGATTGATAGAATCGACTGGGTGTTCGACATCAGGACATCTATTCACACTCAGTATATTGTACTAGGGTACCTTGGGAATCATTGACATCAATGGATATTCCTCACACTTGTTAACGGTTCACATCATTGAGTAGTAATCAAGTGGTTTCTACCATGTTCGACTTCAGATCATTGTAATCACATGGATAGAATCATACTTTGTGGAAGACAAGATGAAGACCCTAGGTATTTGTTTAGTGCTCATTGCTTTCCCCAGGTTGTGATCCACATTTGTATGGTCTTGGCTATGCTCAAATTTACGTATGTATGACATAGATCTACATTGTATGTCTGGTAGCTATGTCCAAGTTTTAGTCCTCTATCACAAGGATCTACGTTGTATTCTAGTAGCCATGTTTGTTTATTCCTCCCATGGACCTACCTTTTATTGGTTTACAGTGATGAGTTGGTTACTTGTGTCTATGAGTAAAAATTATTGATGTACTACAGATGCCTACTGGACGACATGCTCCAACTGAGCTGAAATTTTCACCCCGAAGTGACAACTTGTTCTCTCAAAGATCTCGTTTATCGTATCCCTCTAAGACTCATGCTTTGGGGGGTATTCTGTTATACCCAAATCCTATCACCACCATGTGATAAGACCTTTGAATTACATGTTTTCCCTTAATCCCAGCATTTAGAGTGGAAACCCCATGTTGTTTGTCAATCTTACATGAAAATACACAACACCGCATTTTCCCTGCAAACCATGAGCGGTACCTTGCTCACACCGCGTATATCCTATTTTCCATAAGCGGGTCCATTTCTTGTGGCATTTTGTCCACAAGTGTTTCTTATCTAAACCGCTCTATCATAAGAGGAGAAAAGTGGTACCCTAGGTAAAATGGAAAAAAGAGAAGTTTCTCGAGGCTTCTAGATCACGAGCCTCGTGTCCTCCCTTATCCCTATCATAGTGGGTCAATTGAGCTCAATATCCCCCATCATAGGATCTTAGAGGCCACCTCATCCACAAATCTCTCAGCCATTCCTATCCATTGAGTCTTATAAATACAAGCTCATGTCTATGGTTGAGGGGGATAACTATAGAAGTATTGTTATGTTGTTGGATTGACCACTTGGCCCAAGCCATTGGAGAGCATAGAGAGAAAAGTTGTAGCTTATGGGGATGAAGTGTTGGTTTCATGGAGATGCATGTCGACACTAAGGCTTAATTGGTTGTAAACTTATCCATACATCTTAATGAAAAGCTGATTTCCATCCCACATTACTGTTGTTTTTATTTCACATGTACATGTTGTTAGATTCCTTAGTCACTACACTAGTAGAAAATTAGAAATTAATGACTAAAAAAATGACTAAAATTAGGCTATAAACGACTATTTTTGAGTTGGTGACTAATAGTAGCAAATTTCCACTATCTTATAGCTAGTCATATTTCACTAGTCATTAATAGCTTGAATTAGTAGTCATTGATTTAGTCATTAATAGACAAATCTTTAGTCATTGATTTAGTCATTGTTTTAGTCATTGATAGTTAATGATTTAGTCATGGATTTTGTTAGAATAATCAACCCATAGTATTTACCCACTTAGACATTATTTCATTTATTTTGTCTTATTTGCCTAGTCCATGAGTCCCACCATGTGCAAGTAGCTAATTGCCTATCCATAGAGGTCAAACTTTCCATTATTGACTCATGGAGCGCTTTGGAAAGTCCTGGGAATCAAATATGCTTTATTCCTGGCCTCCTAAGCGCCCTTCTGCTTTTTCTGCTTTATTGATTGCTTTTCCAGCTTTTAAAGCACATAAGGAAAGCTAGACTAGGTGAGGTGAACCTGTTTTATTCCCCTTTCATCCTCCACTCTTTCCTCCATGCAAAAGCATGTATGAGCTGCCATTTGAACACTCTTTAGCTTGCCCATGCGTCCTTGCTAATTCGTGGGGTCCTTGATAGATTTGGGATCAGCCTTTTACACCTATGGGGGATTTGCCTATTTTGGGTAAGCCTGCTTTATGCTAGATTTGGATTCTTCCTTATGAATTCGATTTGCTCATGTATTCTATATATTCAGCAGCCTATGTTATTACAGGTTTCGCTATTGTACACTCAGTTAATATAATTTTGTGTTACAGCTCCATATTCAGTCTCCATTGTTGATAATTTGCATGATCAATTGTTAATTGTTGTGGGTGAAATTAATCTACTGCAGGCATGAATTTCTACATGGTGTCAGAGCCATTGTAGGTTGTTACTCTCCTCCAAAAATTGTTTTTCAGTTTCGACATCAAGACTAGGAGCCTTCTACTGACAGCCGGGACAGATTTTCTAAAGCTATGGATTCACAGAAAACTATCCTCACTCCCTTCAACTATTTTGAATGGAAAGCAAAGATGGAGATCTTGTTGAGAGTGAAAGGCCTCTACAGGGTGACTATGGAAACAGAAGCAAAGCCCAATGCAGCTGTAGAGAAGATCAAATGGCACAATCGGAGAGATGAGGCCTATGGCCTCCTATGTCTCAGTATTTCCCGAGACCTCCTTTTCCATCTCGATGGATTGACTTCACCGGATCAAGTATGGGAGAAACTTTCTGAACTCTTCGAAAAGCCAGATGAGATGAGGGGACACCAAATCGAAAATGAATTGATTTCCCTGAGTCCCAGTAATTTTGAATCACTGCAGCTATACTTCTCCAAGTTCAAAGCACTAGTTTTGCAGCTGAAACAGTGTGGTATTGAAAAGAAAGATGAGCAGCTCGTATTGTCCATCCTCTCGAAGCTAGGGCCTGATTACTCAGTCTTTGTTTTGACCTTCTATGCCACAAAACTCATAGCTCGAACCTGGAAGATGCCCAGCCTTGCAGACTTCATGGAATCTCTCACACAGGAACAAGACAAGCTGGTGATGATGGGAACCATCAAACCTTCCAAATACCAAGCTCTGGTTGCTGGAGATTCAAAGGTGGATTCAAAAAGCAAGAAGAAAGCTAAAAATCCACCTGAGAAAGGAAGAGACAAGAAGCACTCTCCAGAGGATCAACAAGGTCCCAAGAAAAATACCTAGAAGAAGAAAAACAAAGGTGATATGAACAAGTGCTCATACTTTTCGAAGGGCAATCATACTGAAAGATCTTGTATGAAAAAGTAGATAGATATGTTAACTCAACTGTTGGAGAAGAATGGAATCTTCCTTCCAGAAGGCTCAAAGAAGAGAGAAGGAGGATCAAGTTCTGATGACAGAGAGAGAGTTC
>LPNX010969510.1:83189-114331 GCA_001517045.1 Pseudotsuga menziesii
CTGCTCTTCTGTTCATCTTCAGAACAAGTAGCTGACATCTTCACAAAATCATTTTGTGAGAAGAACTTCAGAAATCTCAAATCGCTGCTGGGGATTTCTGATCATGCTTTCAAAGCATGAGTGGAGACAAGATTCTACAATTTTGTTTTATAGTCCATGTTTAAGGGAGGATTTTCCCAAGTTGGTTTTGCCTCTTTCCTTGGTTGTATGGACATTGCAGTATGTAAGGGGTGACTAAGCCTTGTTGCTAGGCCCTATATTTTTGATTTATTACTCATAAAGTCAGGCTTAAGGGGGGATGTTAGAATAATCAACCCATAGTATTTACCCACTTTCATTTATTTTGTCTTATTTGCCTAGTCCATGAGTCCCACCATGTGCAAGTAGCTAATTGCCTATCCATAGAGGTCAAAATTGCCATTATTGACTCATGGAGCGCTTTGGAAAGTCCTGGGAATCAAATCTACTTTATTCCTGGCCTCCTAGGTGCCCTTCTTCTTTTTCTGCTTTATTGACTGCTTTTCCAGCTTTTAAAGCACATAAGGAAAGCTAGACTAGGTGAGGTGAACCTGTTTTATTCCCATTTCATCCTCCACTCTTTCCTCCATGAAAAAGCATGTCTGAGCTGCCATTTGACCACTATTTAGCTTGCCCATGTGCCCTTGCTAATTCGTGGGGTCCTTGATAGATTTGGGATCAGCTTTTTACACCTATGGGGGATTTGCCTATTTTGGGTAAGCCTGCTTTATGCTAGATTTGGATGCTTCCTTATGCATTCGATTTGCTCATGTATTCTATATATTCAGCAGCCTATTTTATTACAGGGTTGGCTATTGTACACTCAGTTAATATAATTTTGTGTTACAGCTCCATATTCAGTCTCCATTGTTGATAATTTGCATGATCAATTGTTAATTGTTGTGGGTGAAATTAATCTACTGCAGGCCTAAATTTCTACAGATTTAGTCACTGAGTTAGTCATTGATTTAGTCGATGATTTAGTCGCTAATTTAGTCACTGATTGCAACCATTAATGACCAAATATACAACTAAATAAACTACTAGATGTTAACATATTAATGACTACGCTAAATACGACTAAGATATGGGAAATTGGCTACTAATAGTCGTATATATGTGAATTTAGTTATTTTTGTAGTCACAAATTTATGATAGGGCATGGAAGAATCGAACTACCAACCTCCTACCTATAATTAGGCAGGCACTCTACCATTGAGCTAGCACCCTTTAAGAAGTTGTTATTGCTTGACAATGATGATATTCAAACAAATTTATGATATATATCAATCTAAAAACTACATAATTATTACTATTACAACTTACCAGTAACTAGTATTTATGATAAACTAATTCTTGAGAGCTATGTACAATTGTCCCTGTAACTAAAGCTAATAAAAATACTACAAATACTCTTACCAAAGAGATTTAGTGATGAGTACCTCTTCCCATTCTTCATCACTATCATTCTCATAGTCCAAAGAAGAGTCCTTCCTGAAATGATTTTGAAGCCCAATTCCATCATTGCATCAAAAGAAAAGAGTCAGAAACAAAACTTTCCCTCTTGTCTACTGCAATATTAAGAATCCATGAGCCTCAAGGTGTTTCAGATGTTCCTCATCATGGGCTATCAAAATTAAAACACAACCTGTTTCTTTGATAATTAATAAACTTAAAATTATGCAAAGTATATTCACCTTTTCTTTGAGAAGGTTCCCTAATAAGCAGGTCTATGGTTGTGATGAAACTGCCGCAGGTTTCTTCTCTTATTGTGAAGCCTATTTTAGCTTTAAATCAAGTGATAAACATTCTAAGACCCAAGCAGATTCATAAACTTATTGCTAATGGAGACTCGACGATTATCATTTGCAAAATTAGAGACTTGACTCCCTATGCACCGTAATGTCTTGCAAAAATGATCTCTAGACCTACTATTCAAAGAATTGCAAGTATTTTGACTTAGGGAATTGCAAGTATTTAGCATTGAATCATTTACTGTTTCAAAGGTACCATTTTGAATGGAGGATTTATGCTTTGTGAATCATTATTACTTGGCTATAAGGGCACCTAATAGTGGATTCAATAATTAAAGAGTCATGTTGCAAATATAAAGAGAAATACCCTACTCCTACAACATTGCGTCTTTAGAGAAACCTTTAAAGGGTTGTATATTTGGCTTCTAGGTGATGGTACCAGTTATTTGAAATGCAGGACAACTGTTTAAGCATGAATTAAACTTGAAAAACTTGCAAACTATTAGGTATAAAAATATATATATCATCTATGTCTTGAGATGTACAGGATCTAAAACAGCTTCCATGATGATTGGACAACAGTTCATAGAGATAAATAACCATTGATAAGAACTAAACTTTCCTTAGAATTTATGGTCACCTAAAATAAGACTACACTAAAATTTAGATTCTAGTAAGCTTTTGAGATTGACTAAACCTATCGAAAAGGTTGGAGAGACTGGTATTCTACAATGTTCTTATAATGCACAGTTGCATAAAGGAATATTCTTATCAAGATTTATGACTTTCAAAATGAAGGAATTTACTTGACCATGAAATGCACATTTATGATGAAGTAAAGGATAGAGAAAATCATGATGAGGTTCATATTCCTTATTTGAACAGCCTACAAGAAACTATTTTTTCGTAAGGGTAATAAAGCATGTCTCCATCCTGCTTGAGTGGAATGTGAAAGTGCCCTACCCTGATTATCTGATTATGAATTAGTTTTAAGTTCCAATTCCCTTCAGGCCGTATGGCATGTTTACCAGTTTCTCCAAGCATTCTATCTTTCCAAGCTGGCATTAGAAACTCTAGCAATTTCTACTTTCTTGAGAATTTGAAAACCAGTACTTGTACTTCTATCAGGTGCATCTAACATTGACTCATTTTCAAAAATTTTGATAGAGCTTGTACTAGTATTTCCAGCTTCTGAAACTGATCTTTCCTCTAACATAGGCTCATTTTCACAATTTTGGATAGAACCCGCAGTAGTCTTTTCAGCAATTGAAACTAATCTTTCCTTTGCTTTATGATCAGTAACTCCAAAGCTGTCATTGTCACCATTAAGGGTGCAAGTATTTACATACTTTTGATGAAGAGAACAATCTTTAGAACTATAATCATCCAATGAAAATTGGACTTTTTCCATAAATGGAGGCACCTCTACTTCTGAAGAAATAGCTTTAGAGCAACCTTCACCATATGGTTCTGCAAAGTGTTCTTCATAATTATTTTGATACCTATAATCAAAGGGATACCTTTGTATACAATTCTCAACATGGTTTCCTAAAAGCATTCTACTACATTCACTTCACTGTTTCTTTGAGGGACAAAGATTGGAAAGCTATCTTTAGAAATTCCAACACAGACAATACCAGATAACACTGAAGTTGCATCTGTTCTTTCACTTCTTGTTGTTTCAATGTCGTGGCCACTACCCAGCTCAGATGAACCCTTGTGTGTGTAAGAGGATGAATTCTTCAATAGAATTTTAAAACATTCATGAATCCTACATTTCATAGTAGGATCAACTAAACTGTCATTCTTTTTATGGAAAGCTTCCCCAATGGTATTTACACATGAATTTAATTTTATATCTATTCCACTCATTGCATTAGGTTTGGCATCAATATGTTTTTTAGATATAAACATTGATGACTGCCCACCCTTCTTGACCAATAGCTTGCCATGATCAGAACTCAACCCTGATGCCGCAGCTTCCACCACCAAGGCAGGGAGATATAATGTTGGAGACACTGAAAGTGAATGAGATGAACTTGTTTTAGGATTAGAGGAGCCCTAAACAATTGGGATCCTCATACTAAATGATTTTTCCTGTGCAACATGGGAGCCCCTGCAACAACCATTAATGTATCAATATTCGGTAAGATATGTAATATTCCATCACAAACTCCTAAATCATATGGAAGCTTATGTTCATAAACATAATGTGTAATGTTACTCTGCACCAATCCAGGGGGGTGCTAGAAAACTAAACAAATATTCCATTACAAAAAACACATTTCATACCAAGATGCACTAGCTGGAAATACAACTAATCTTCTAGCAGCTCCACTGGCAAGGGAAGTATCGGCATTACCTCTTATGTTCTAGTTTCACATGGAAATATGAAAAAGTATATATTATTAGGAAATGAAAATGAAGCCATGTATAAAGAATCTAGAAGACAATCACTGAAGTAAAACATAAGCTATCTAAAGAAAATACACTTTAGCTTCTATACTAATGATTATTTAGGATTGAATCAGAATCTATTAAATAATCTAATATGGAAGCATAGAAAAATTTGTTTGCATGGATATCAATAACAAATGCTAAATATAATTGGACAGAAGTACAATATACTAAAATCCTAAAGTCACTTACAAGAGCCAGTGATTTGCTCAATTTACTTGAAGAAGCTAATCCAAGCAAGGAAACCTCTGCCACTGGTGGAGGTAAAAAAAGTCCCCAGTGTTTTTGTGAAGGATTTGTAACATCATAGAACTTCTGAGTTTTGCTGCGAGAAAAATAGGACATAGAAAATAAAAAATCATAAAAGATAAATGTGAAATATTTTTTAAAACAATTTATCCCAATAAAGAAAACTTTCTAAATTAATATAAATATATTAATAAGAATATTATGTCGAATGTTTCAAAATGAACTAAAAGAGATAACTGGGGAAACAATATAGTAAATATTAAATCCCAAAACTAGTGTACAAATATACAAAGTAGCCAAGGCTAATGTCTGAAAATTTGTCCATTCCAATTTCCTCCAACAAATTTTACAAAATTTTCCCCAAAATGATCTCTTGAAGCATTTATTCACTACAATAGCCAACCCCATCCATGTGGGGCCTTCCTCTTATCCATCACAAATTACATGGGAAAAACCCTTCAATCTGCCGGTTAATGCGTGAAATTCCTTCTCTCCATCATTAACATGGTAAAAATCAGAGTTGAATCTAGTTGTTAATGTGTTTTGCATGAAAACCCCCAAATACCATGAGAGGGGTAAAGATGAATTCCTTACCACAGCTGAATCTGCAGATGACGAAGCAGAAGAGTGTTGCAAAGACCTCTCCATTTTATTCAAATGGAATTCCTATCAATTTGCAGCCAAAACAATATTTAACTTGATCCAAAAAGAATTTATAAGAGGCTTGACAATGTGTTAAGATCCATATAAAGAGATAAAATGTATTGAATGTGTTTGGTGCCCAAACTGAACCTGAAACTCTAGTAATTGAGGAACACTCTTATGCAATGGTGGCAACAACAAATCCTCCAATATCTGCAAATTACAAAAAGGACGAGAACATGTCTGAAAATTCAAGTGGAATGAAAAGAAATGAAAACTAGTTTGTAATAGTTTGTGTTGCATACTTACTTTTTTGTTGAGTGGGCATGCTTTGAACTTTGTAATTTTGGCAAGCATCTCTTCTTCAAGCCCATCTGCTCTCTTAAACTTGAATAAATAAAAGAAGAATATGTCAGAAATGTATTTTGCTTTTCAAGCCCTTATGGTTTGCTTGTAAATAATCAAATGCACTAGTGCAAGTTAACATTCACACAAACTTGAGAGTTTGCAAACAATTGATTCCACAATATACCTTGTAGGCCTACTTCTCTGAGTTGTTTCAAGTCTAGGATCCTTTGGTATTATGAGTATTAATGTTTTGTACTTTTGAAAAGGTGCACAGTACCATCCTAAAATAGATTTCTTCTGTATTGAGACACCGGGGACACTAACCACTTAAAACACTAAGGAAAGATGAATGATATTGTTCTTACATGAGCTAGGGATTTCTTGTGGAGCTGCTCAGATGTTCTACACTAAAAAAAAAATTCAACAACAAAAGAAAATAGAAAGCGAATTTTGCTAACTACAAAAAAGCATGGTCATTATCACAATTTACACTAGGTAGGAAAGGAATATGGATAAAATATCCAAGATGTAGGATTGACAAAAGCACACTCTGCCTTCAAGGCTAAGTTCCATTTTCTTTCATTGTTTTTATCCATAAAAGCAGTTGAACCTTTGTTTGGATTTGTTTTATGTGGAAAAATGTGTTCTTTTACCTTAAGAATCTGAAAGAAAAATTAAAGGAAAAGTATAAAACTAACAAATATACAACCCTCTCTCTATACCAAACATGCATCGCTCTCCCTATCCTAAACATAACCCATCCGCACAATGCATGTTAAAATCATTCAACAAAAACAATATCAACAAAATGAACATTCAATTAAACAATCATGTCACCTGCCTTAATCATTTCGCTTCAAGCTTTTTCCTTTTCACTACTTGGTTTTCTTGTGCAGCACTCTTTTCAGCACAATATCTGAAAATTACTTTATTACACACGGACATTAATGGATAATATATATCTTACTTGGTATTTACCACATACAATGGGATTACTACATTTTCCTGACAAAACTTGCCTGTCTATGGCTTGTTTAGTATTTGTAACTTCTGTTGTGCAATTTCGTCTTGAATTTGCTTGTTTGGACAACTTGTTGCCTACAGAATTTTCTATGGAAGGCTTTCTTAGGAAATGAGTAGCTTTATTGATAGTATTTTGAACCACCTTAGGTATAACTTGTGCACTAGGAGTATGAACCACCATCTCTAAAATTCCAATTTAACATGCAAAGCGTGAGCAAATTCCACCAATACCAAAATTATAAGTACATTTGAAGTTTAATTCTTTCAAAAAATAGATTGCACAGATCTTCATATTTCTCAATTTCAAGTAAGTTTGATTCTTCCTTAATGTGGTTACAACAAATGGAGCAAGAAAGAATCACTCCTAATCTTATCACATATAGTACCCTTATTGAATTGGCTAGAAAGTCGAAGGAATACTCAAAAGCAATCTCACTTTTCTCCAAGTTAAAGGTTGTAAACCTATATCCTGATATGATTTTATATAACGCAATGATCAATGTCTTTGGAAATGCAAAATGGTTCCAAGAAGCTAAGCATATTCTCATCGAGATAAGGGAGACTTTTTCCAAACACTTAATATGTAGACTATTGTAGCTCATTGTAATGTCCGTATCCTAAATTTACCCAAAATTTTCACCCAACTACCACTAGAAGGATCTTACAACAAACAAATTAGGTGATTTTGTCTCTAATCACTTTCTTAATGTTTGGAAGAAGAAGGGAATCAAAAGAAAAACAATCAATGCATACAAGTAGAATGGTGTGGTGGAAAGAAAGAAAGAAAAAAATAGAAAAATATTTGAGATGGGTCAATGAATGTTGAAAGGGCACAACTTGGGACATTAATTTTAGGTGGAAGCAATGCATACAATCATTTTTATGCCCAAGAAATCCCACTAAAAATATAAGAGGAAAGACTACTAACAAATTCAAAGTCTGGTCACGAAGTCCAGGTATAGAGCTTCAATGTTTTTTGTTATACTGCATTCATTCCTATCCAAATGTAAATTAGACATAAACCTGAAGAGAGAAATCAGAGAATGTATTTTTATTGAACATATCCCAACATTCAATTGTTATAACTTTATGATCTTATTGACAAACAAATTATAGTTGCTAGAAATGTTGTTTTTGATGAAAAAGTCAATGTAGTTATGAATATATAAAGACATACTGCAAGAAGAAGAAATAGAATAAAAATAACAAGATGAAGAACGAACTCCTTTGTAAGAGACTCCTGGATCCACCAAAACGACTATAATTTATCAGGCATGGCAGAGAGAAGGATGATAAAAGAAAAGAGTTGTAGCCCTAGAAACAACCAAAAAGTAGTATAGCAAAGAGGTTAAAACATTATAAATAATTCCTTTAAAATAACAACCCAAAATAATTGCAGAAAATCACAGATATAGTTAGAAGTTCAAAGTCTTCAAGTTATGTAAATATTGCATCAATGAGAGCAATTGTGAAATCCCATGATCCTATTTTTTTAAGAAGCAAACAAAGACAAAATTTGGTTGGATGCAATTAAAGTTGATCCTATTTATTTTTAAAAGGGAAGTAATGGAAAAATTTGTTTGATGAAAGCAATTGGATTATAGAGGATTTACAGTAAGAAGTTCAAGGAAAATGGGTTGGTCAACAAATGCAAGGAAAAACTCACCACCAAAAGATATGGGAAATAGAAGACATTGATTACAATTCAACTTTTGCATCCATGGTCAAACTAGTCACAAGTAGAATGTTGTGAGTAATTGCACCTCGGTTCAGTTGAAAAGTTCATCAAATAAACATTAAGACCGTTTCTTTAAATGGAGATATTAAGATAGAAGTTTGCATGGAGAAACCTCAAGATTCATTGCAAAGGGTAAATAAACACAGGTATGTTGGTGAAAGCTCTGCATGACGTAATAAATCACTTAAACATGGTGTTAACACCGGTTTTTCCTTCATAAATTTGAGTAAATCGGAGTGTTACTCCAATGGATATTATTTCTAAGCTCAATTTTAATTCTTAATTCTTAATTATTTTAGAATATTTTAGAGTGGCTCCATCCTCATTGCTTTGACACTTTTGTAGCATGTTACAAAAACTCTACATCATTAAAGAGGATACATTGCACTAGAGAAGCTTGTACAGTTTGCTTCTCATGATCTATTAAGTTTTGTAGAATTTGGAAACCAGAATATAAGATATCCTAATACACCATTTTTAATTGTTCTTGATGGACATACATACCTGTTTGCAAAGCTACCAATTTGGCACAAGCTGGAAGAATAGCGGTGAATATTCCTAATCAAGTCTCATCCCCAAAACTAGCATTTCACTGAAGAGCTTCAGGGCTTCTCCCAAATGTTCAATTTGTACATATCCTGCCATTATCACAGTCTAGGTAACCGCATCTCATTCAAGCATTTTTTCAAACACTTCCTGTGCATCCTCCATGTCATGATCCCGCATTTAACATACATATCAACAAGCACACTTCCCACAAATAAATTTTGTCGAAACCCACTGATATTTATCTCTCCATGCACCTCCTTCCCTTGCTAAAGAGCTCTTAAGTTAGTGATCACTGGGAGAACAATGGTAAAGATTAACTGATACAACTGAATTCTTGTTCATTGCATTTGGTAAAGCAGTTCAAGGCATACTCACAGAGCCGATGTCTTGTATAAGCTCCAATCACTCTAGTCCATGAAATGATGTTTTGTTCCATCATTTCATCAAAAACCCGATGAGCGTCCTCCAGGTTGTTGAATTCGGCATACATGGAAATATATTTGTTATCAAAGACACTTCCAAGATAAACACTATTTCAATCATGTGGGTGTGGACTATTTTAACCCCTTTCACATATTTCATGTTAAGGTATCTCTACATTAAACAATTGTAGGCTTGGGAGTCTGAATGAATTCCTGGGTGATTAATGAGACGCACTACACAGTCGTAGGTTTGGGAGTCTGACTGGATTCTTTAACTATTCATGAGATGCAAACTATTAGTCAATTCCTCCAATCGGTTATGAGTACATAGTATTCTATGATACTCACATAGCCTTTCGTGTCTAATTTTTTCAGTTTTAATGGCGGCAACTTGAATGGTGAAGACAGAAGAGAGAGTTAGCTTGGTGCTCTGAAAATCCCAAATCATGGATTTTTTTCTATTGAATTGATTATTTTGTCGTTTGGCCAATACGATGAGTTATCTCCACCTCTATGAAGAGTATAGAGTTATTATTATATGCTTTCTTAATACCCTCACATAATTAGCATCTTTCCATTTTTTTGAACCCATTTTTTTCTTAGTTCGGAAGATAAAAGAAAATATTACTTTCAAATTTTCAAAAAAAATTGAAAGTAATATCAACGTGCTTCGTTGTGTTTAAGTTTTTATGAGTGTTCTTTTCATTAATTTTGGCTTCTACCTTTTATATAACAATGGTTTTTTTTAAATTATAATTATTTTTATTATTTAAAATTATGTAATTTTGGATTGAGTTTCTAGTTACTTTGGCATAACAATGTGTTTTCAATAAAGTGAAAAAAATGTATAACACTTTACATTATTAAAAATAGTAAATTGACAATTTGAATCCATTTATTAAAGGCATAAAATCCCTATTCAAACATTTTTATAATATTTTGAAAACAAGTTATCTTCATTCATAAATATAAAGGGACAAAATTAACTCATATTTCAATTCCAACTTTTCCCCTTGGGGATCTTTCTACTAGGGATGAGTTTTTGGTCTCTTATCTAAAAGAACCTACTCGGGTTGTTGAGGTCAGTGCGAATGTTACAGAAGGAAAAATTAGTGTTGTCTTCTAAATCCAAGGTTTTAAGTGATGGTGTAGCCTCAATATCAGCTTATGGGTTGGTTGATAAGCCATTGGGCTTCAATGATTTGATTTTTCCCTCCCATTTTCCTAGCGGAGTTTCTTGTAGGATCCTATCCTAGTTTTCTCCAAGTTGGATACTGACCCAGAACCATTAGTCTCCAATAATCTAAATGTAACCATCAAGAAGAGCAATGGCAAGACTCAGGAGGAAAGTCTACTCGGATCAGCCAATGTGGGGAAACGCGTCGACAATAGTCAAGGAAATTGTTAATGAGATTTTGGATTCATGGGATGCACTATTAAACATTTCCAGACCTTTTAGAGTAGATTCATCCATAAAGTTCATTACCTAATGATGATATTGTCCTTAAATGTTAGAGGGGTGGGGGTACCTTGAAGATTGCAGCCCTCAAGAGGTTATTACATTTGGTTTGTCTAAATCTCTTATTATTTTAGGAAACTATGGTATCTAGTTTGAAAGAAAGGGAGTTTCTTTGGATTATTCTCCCCACATGGGATTGTTGTTTGGTTGATGCTACATGCCTTTCAGGAGTCCTTCTTTTTGCTTGGAACCTTGCTTGTATTAGACTTAATCCCTTTCGTATTTGTGGGGGTATCTTATTGAAATGTTTTTGTAGGGTTTTGGATATACCCCTACACATTATTAATTATTGTGGGATTTATTTTGATCAACTGGACTTCTAGGAGGCTATTGAAAGGTGTGGTCTAGTCCTTGGTTTTTCTTCCCTCATTCTAGCGAGGGACCTCAACTTTACCACCACTACTTAAGGAATCATAGGGCTCAATTCTAGGACTAAACAGATGGCCCCTTGGTTTCAACAATACATTACAAATAACAAATTGGTGGATAATGAACCAAGCCCCTTAGCTCCTACCTAACGTAACAGGCGGGTGGCAGATGCTGTTGTGGCCAAAATACTTGACTGAATTTTATTGGCAGAATATTTTTGTTGCAAGGATTAGTTCATGGAAAATATCATCTACTTCAAACATACCCATGGGTCACTGGGTGATCATTTGTTTTCAAGGCTTAAAAATAAGAAGGATGACGATAAAAAGGAATACTTGGATACATTCCTACAAAATGTAGTTGTGAATTTCATTCTTGCTAGCAGGGATACTTTAAAGTAACTTGGCATGGTGAAGCTACATCGACTGGTGCAGCTAGACATTCTATGGTGTCAAATCATGAAAAAGGTTATATTGGAGTTAGAAAAGCACTTCAGACATATGGGACTTGCAGGGACTCTTACATTGTTGAAGGATCAACAACTAGCTATGATGCTTCTAGCTAGGGATGGATATGATACTTGTTCTAGTACCTAATTTGTAAATGACGTAGGAACCTAATTTTCCTTTGGCACACGCTTAACCGGGTTTTCTTCAATGGTGCAACAGGGATATATATGGTCAAGAGAAAATTCATGCAATTACTTTGTTGGATATCTGAAGATCGAGGTGCATGGCACCAATATTCCTAATAGAGGGCAGACAATTTACAAGATTTACACTTCATTATCAAATTTGCAATTTTCTAGGACACAATTAAAAATGACTAACTGATATTCTTCTAGCTAGTCATTTTTTATGACGTGACTAAATTAGTCGTTTATGTTAGTCATTTTTAACTCTGTCACTTATTATCTAGTCATATTTGTTAACTGGTGATGAAATTAGTCATTAATTTTAGTCATTTATAGTTGGGTCAATCAAAATTGCTCATATTTAGTAGTAAATCACTTGAAAAACCTGTGGTGACTAGAATTTTTAGTCACCTAGTAGCTAATTCCTCATTTTGTACTATTGCTAACATCGATAAGTAGATGATGTTCTAGTAGATTTGATGTGTTTGCATGTTGATCTAGTTGCAGGTACACAGGTTCACTATCGAAGCAACATTCTAGGTGTCTACGACATCCAGGGAGGGTCTTCATCCTTTGTCATTCACTCATTTGTTCTGGATCTAAACCATTCAGACCAAAGGAACAACTTTTTTCCATAAAAGGTGAAATATTCCTGGTTACAGTGGCTTCATACGTGATTGTTTGCAAAACAACCACGTATGTACACGGGTTTGTGTATTTTTTCTGTGTATGGCTAACCCTATACGTGGAAAAAACCTTGATACCTGCATGGGCCAAAACGTACAACTTAGGATGGCATAAAAAATTAAATGGACAATGAAAATTTAAAATATTTTGCATGAAATCGGAAGAGGAAGACATGAGGAGTTACCTGGATCAAACGGTGTTGAATTTTGCCGGACGATGCTCCCGGAATTCAAGTTGGAAGTTTTGAGCTCAAATGGGTAAAAATTTCAAATTATATTTTTACTATTTATAGAATTTTTTTGAAATCTTTTTACCCACTTTCTATAGTTTTGATTGTTTCTGACCATTTTGAACTAATTTTATGATTTAGGAGTCCGTTTTGAGCGCAGTTTGACCGTGGTTTTGAACCGTTCATGTCGATTTCAAGTATTATGTCTAAACTAGAATATAGGTTAGGTTTCACATCCATTTGCAATTTTCATGACCTTATGACCATTTCATTATAACCTTAGGTATGAACCCATTCTATCTTGTCATGGAACCTTCTTGTTGCTTTTAGAAGTGACATGATGTGAATGGCAGAGCTTGACCATACATGAGTACCCTAGTTAGCTCCCATGTTTGCATTTGGTGTCCATGCCGACATTTTTCCTTTAGGGTGTGGGAGTCCTTTCTAGAGTATCGCTATGACTTTGCGCAAGAGCCTCATACTCCTCTTGATCTTTTTGTTGGCCTTTTCCCCAGGACTCCCTAATGTCAAGTTGTAATTGCATTATCATGAGTTTTGCTTTCCTTAATGAGCCTTATGTCAGCTTCCCTAACTTTGATTATCAGCCATATAGCCCAATCTTGTCTCATGTCTAGCCAAGCAGAGCCATTTTATATATATTTTGCAACTTGATTCCCCATTTTTACTAGGAGGGGACTTTACCCCGAGTGTCATTATCCTACACATGTTTCCTTAAATTGAGCATAGGTATGTTCCGTTGCTTGGAACTAGTTTGTTTTCCCTTTGACACACGTCTCCTCCTAGTTTGTAACTATAAACCACTTTTATTCTTTTTCAATATTTTCAAAATATTTGAAAAAGTCCAAAAAAAATAAAAAACCAAAAATCCGGACAGGAAAAGATGTTATCTTTGGCAGTAGTTGAGTCGTGTCGCTTTTAAATAGATAACTATATATCACATCCATTGGTTGGGTTAATAATTTGACATTAGGAGTTGTACTCATTTCTCTGAGTTTATCTCCACCGATTGGTTAAGCTTCCAGTCCCTATGGAGCCTCTGTCAATGCCTCCTGTGTTGCAGAGATGTCCCAGTTTTGTATATTGAGTCTATGCTACCTACATTCATTCACCATTCACCTTTATGCTCTTGTTCAAAGGAATTTGAAGCCTGAGTCGGCTATTCCTCAGTTTTCTTGACTTTGCATGTCAGCCATTCCCAGTACTATTACTGGTTCATGCACATTATGATCGATTCCTTCCACATTATACAGCTTTGCTGATTACCTCGTGTTGGATGATGGGGGATGCCTTAATGCCCTCCTTCCAGCATATTTCATCCCATCGACTTCATATCTTTTATTCTGGGATAGGATTCTATAGTCATTTTAAGCGCCTTGAGACTTGCAGTCATCAGTGGCAGGTTCTCTCACCATCGACAATTTTGGGAATACATCAATGTCCCCTGATCGATGGATTCTTTCAAGTGTTTGAACTCAACACTTTATTCACACTTGTTAGATTGCACTCTAGTACCTTGATTCCCATTTTCATTATCAGTGGGTTATCTTGCATCTGTTAACGGTATACATCAATGACTGGTAATCAAACGATGGACTACTACGTTTGACATCGACACCTTTATTCACATAGTAGGACCTGTACTTGTATCTGTTTGTGTAGAAGACTTTCTATATTGGTGGAATTCCATATATGCTACCTCCTTAATCATGCCAGTGTTCATGAGATTTTAGCTCTCGTGACTTGATTCTAGTGTATATCAGATATCTTCAGCCATTATGGAGATCTTGATCCATTGTATATCTTCATCTTTCATAAATATATTTGTATATCTTCATCATGGAGATTCTGATCTATCTATATTGTACATGGTGATGACCACACATGTCATTTTTTTATCATGCCTATTCATGGCCATTGTACTCTTATGTATCTGGGACTGTTGTATGTACTTGCAGTCATATGGAGAGATATTTGTACTGTATTGTTGGATGGCTGGTTCTTCCACCTGGTTCTTCATCACTCCACTTCTGGGATGGACTTATAATGTATTTCAGCCATCGTATCACTCGTCTGACCTCACACATTAGGGGGCATCTGTTACAGCTGATTTTACCATACATGGTAGATCGCACATTTATGGCCTTCCCTGTCCCTTTACAGACTCTTTGGACCCCATGGACTATTTTTGTACCTTTGATGTTTCCATGATCATCCCTAAAAACACATGTTATTTTCCATACACAACTTTTTAACCCTTTCTCGCGTATATACACGGATATAACCCTTAAAACTACGTACATCGGGATGTGTGAAAAATGCCAAATAGTTTTGGAGTTTTCCTTGATGTGGATCTGAGTCACTTGTCTCTTGGCCTTCCATATTCCTTGATATCGCTCAAATTTGACCTTTCATTATCCTATTGAAGCACTATATAAGGAACCCTTTAGATGCATTGAAAGGAGAGGAATTGAAGAGCAAGAAAACTATAGTCCATTGTTGTCGTAGCTTGCTTATACTTGAGTCTGCATCCCTTTGTCCCTTGGAGCAATTTTTGTTCTTCCCAAGAGTTCCTTTTCTTGTGAGCTTGCTATTGAGAGATAGAGGATTGAGGTGGTGGAGGCCCAGGTGGAGGACTCAGTTTCTCCGGTTCACAGACGTGCCGACAAAGGTTGTCATTCTTGTAATCTTTGATTTATATTAATAGAAATATATTTTCATGTCCAATGATGTGCATTTAAATGAATAATGAATCCATGGATGCTTTTAATTGCTTATACATTATTGATTATATATGCTATAGTAGGTCTAACACCATTATATAGCGTGCTTGTCTCGTTTGTTGATTATTGAGAGAGAAAATTGATAACACAAGTGGGATTGGAAAAGCTCAACGGGATCTACATCAACCATCCAGAATAAGGTATGTTTCGAGGTCCTTTAGTGTTAGATGTTTTATTTCTCTTGCATATTGGGAAGGGGTTTATTTCTGTGGTTACTCTTTTTGTTGTGGTACCCCAAGCCATAGGAATTTTTCTCCATAACACCTCTGATGATTGAAATAATCTCAATATCTACAGTTTTAGGATTTCCTAGACATAAAATACCACCATGGAAAAATACCAATAACTTCTTAACATAGGTTGTTAAAATAATCAACCCATAGTTAGCTACCTTAGACATTAATTAATCCATTTTTGTCTTATTTGCCTAGTTTCCAATATTCCACTCTATGCAAGTTGTCTTCCACGTGTCCTAGAAGTCAAACTTGCTAAAACTGAGTCATGGAGCACTTGGGAAACCTCTTGGAAACCATATTTAGTAGTTATGCTTTATTCTAGATCCTCCCTAGCACATATCTTCTTTTTCTGCTAAGTTGTCTTCTTTATTGATATTTGAGGCAAAAGGGAAAGTAAGACTAGATGTAGTTGTCTTTTTTTTTCCCTCATCATCCTCCATTATTTTCTCCTAATAAAAGCATGTATGAGTTTTATTTCCATCACTTATTATATTTCCCATTTGAGTTTGCAAATTTGTGAGCCTCTAGGTAGATTTGGAAACTACTTTATGCACCTATGGGGGATTTGACTAGATTTAGTAAGCCTGCTTTTGACTATTTCGAATGGAATCCTTATGCATTCAAATATATCATGTAATTATATATTTCAGCAGCCTATGACTTCATAAGGTTGGCTATTGTACACTTTTTCAATGCATATTAGTGTTATGCTCCAATTTCAGTCTCCTTTGTGTGTAAATTTGCAGGTTTGATTAGCAATTTTGTGAGTGCAATTGTTCTGTCACTTGGGTTCAATTTCCACATGGTATTAGAGCCTTTTTATATCGATTTATCTCCTTCCATATTGCTATTGCAGGTTTTACATCTTGACTGGGAGCAAATTCTGCTAGTTGAAGGGCACGGTTCAGAGCTATGGATCAATCTTAGAAGATCATCTTGACTCCATTTAGTTTATTTGAATGGAAAGCAGAGATGGAGATACTGTTGAGAGAAAAGGGTCCCTATAGGTTGACTATGGAAACTGAGGCAAAACCCAATGCAGCTGCAGAGAAAATTAAATGGCACAACTGCAGGGATGAGGCCTATGGTCTTCTGTGTCTGAGCATATCCAGAGACCTCCTCTTCCATCTTGATGGATTGACATCACCTAATGAAATGTGGGAGAATCTTGTAGAGATTTTTGGTAAGACAGATGAGATGAGAGGACATCAAATTGAGAGTGAATTGATCTCTTTGAGTCCCAACAGCTTCAAATCCTTGCAAATCTACTTTTCCAAGTTTAAAGCCCTTCTTTTGTAGCTAAAACAGTGTGGAATTGAAAAGAAGGAAGATAAGCTAGTTTTGGCCATACTCTTGAAGCTTGGCCCTGACTATTCATTGTTTTTTTCAACCTTCCATGCCACCAAGTTGACAGCTCAAGCTTGGAAGATGCCTAATCTTGCAGAGTTCATGGAATCCCTCACACAAGAACAAGATAAACTGGTGATGATGGGCACCATCAAACCTTCCAAAGACCAAGATTTAGTTGTTGTAGATTTGAGGGTGGATTCAGAAGGCAAGAAGAAAGCTAAGAAGCCACCTGAGCAAACGAGAGACAAGAACAAGTCTCAAGAGGAGCCCCAAGGCTCCAAGAAGAACTTCCAGAAGAAGAAGAACAAAGGAGAAATGAGCAAGTGCGCATACTGTAGTGAGAGCTATCATCCTGAAAGCTCATGTATGAAGAAGCAAATTGACATGTTGACCCAACTCCTAGAGAAGAATAACATCTCCCTTCTTCATTGCTCAAAGAAGAGGGAAGGAGGATCAAATTCAGAGGACAGAGTGAGAGTACATGCATTGGTTGCTGGCACATCAAGCTCACCTAGCTTCATCATAAACTCTGGAGCTTCAAGACATATGGTTTCAACCAAGGAGGCATTCTCCTCTCTTGACATGTCGAAAGTTCCACCAATAGTGCTGGGAGATTACTCTCTCACTGACAGTTTGGGCAAAGGAAGGATTGATCTTGACCATGGTAAGTTCAGTAATGTATTGTATGTTCCAGGTCTTGCCTCTAACCTCTTTTTAGTGTATCAGATGACCCACATAGGATCTCCAAAGAAGCTCATATTCTCCCTTGATGATGTTGAGCTCACCTAGATCTCGAATGGTAAAGTCATTGCAAAAGGAGTTGTAGATCACACTTCGAAGGTATACATGTTTTCACATTTTATTCCCTACTCAAACCCCTTTGCTCTTTTGATTCATGCTAATGAGGAAAGCAATCTTTGGCATGAAATATTTGGCCATCTTAACTATAAGTATATTTCTTATTTAAGTGAAAAATAAATGGTCATAGGGTTACCAAAGATTAAGTTTTCCAAGGGAGTCTGTCAAGGTTGTATCCTATGAAAACACCCAGAGCATAAATTTGAGAGAGCTAGTCATGAGAGAACCTCTGCACCTCTTGAGTTGATCCACAGTGATGTTTCTGGTCTATTTCCTCATATGTCAATGTGTTAGGCCAAATATGCATTGACCTTCATAGATGACTTTCCAGGTACTGTTGGGTTTACTTCCTGAAGCATAAGTCTAAAGTTTTTGGCCTCTTCAAGGTCTTTAAGTCTTTGGTTGAAAACGAGTGTGGGAGGAAACTCAATATCCTTAGATCTGACAATGGTGGTGAGTATGTCAAGTATGAGTTCATTCAATATTATGAATATGCAGGTATTCATATGCAGCATTCAATCCCTTACTCACCACAACAAAATGGTGTTGCTGAGAGAAAGATAGATCACTGAAGGAGATGGCAACCTGTATGATGGAGGCTAAGACTTTGCCACCAAAGTTTTGGGCTGAGGCTATAAAATATGCATCCTATATTGAGAATAGGGTGCCTCATAAATATATTTATGGTATGACTCCTTTCAAAGCATGGAGTGGGCACAAGTCAGATGTGACCCATTTCAAGATTTTTGGCTGAAGGGCTTGGGCTAGACTTCCAACTAAAAAGAGAAGGGATTTGCATCCCCAAAGCCAAGAGCGACTATTTTTTGGGTACTCTAAAGACTAAAAAGGGTACAATATGATAAATTTGAGCACAAATAAAGCCTTCATTGAAAGGAGTGTTCAGTTCCAAGAATAGCCTTTAGCAACAGTTGAAGTTGGAGAGTCTTCTTCACCACCAAAACCATTGAATGTAAGTGAAGAGACAAATGAGTTTGATGACTCTGATATGTCTGATAATGATGATTTAATTTCATATCCTTATATTCCTACAAGACCAAAATGGTCAGCAAATACCATTGATGCAGCTGGGTAACTAGTTGGAAATCCTAGTGATCCTAGGAGGACTAGATCTCAGTTTTAGAGTGCCCTGTGTATGAAAGACCCTTTGTTTGTAGAGAAGTGCTATATGATGGTTGAATTAGACCCACAAACATATGAATATGCATCACATGATACAATATGGCAAACATCCATGAAATAATAATTCAGCTCACTCCAGAAGAACAACACTTGGGAATTGGTTGATCTTCCCCCAGGGAGGAAGCTAGTTCAATGTAAGTGGGTTTTCAAAACTAAGTTTGCTGCTGATGGTTAACCTTTGAAATATAAGGCAATATTGGTAGCCAAGTGCTACTCATAGGTACATGGTATTCACTACAATGAGACCTTTGCACCAGTGGCAAAGATGGACTCCATCAGGCTAGCCTTAGCCATTGCAACTTCGAAGCAGTGGGAGGTACATCACATGGATGCGAAGTGTGTTTTCCTAAATGGAGATATTACTGAAGAGATTTACATGCAGAAGCCTCAAGGTTTTGTTACTAACCCATCTTTTGTGTGCAGGTTAAAGAAATCATTGTATGGGCTTAAGCAAGCCCCCAGGGCTTGGTATGCCAAGATTGATGGCTTTCTGTTGTCATTGAGTTTTGTTCGATGCAAGTCTGATCCTAATGTTTATTTGAAGCTGATTCATGGTTCTTTGATGATTATTGTCTTGTATGTGGATGAACTTCTGATTACAGGAAGTTCAAAGAAATAAATTGCCTCTTTGAAGGATGCAATGAACCATGCATTTTCGATGACTGATTTGGGGTTGTTGAGCCAATTCTTGGGTCTCAAAATTGCTCAATCCCAACATGGAATAAAGTTACATCAGTCCAAGTATGCTTCATATTTTCTAAACAAGTTCAACATGAAATATTGCAATCCAAGCAAGACTCCCTTCCTTTCAGGAGTTAATCTTGAAGAAGCAGGTTCTTCTCCTATGGTAAATAATACACTGCATAGGCAATTGAATGGGGGTTTTTTGTACCTTACACACACTTGACCTGATATTTATTATGCAATAAGTGTGGCTTCAATATACATGGATCAGCCTCATGATATCCATTGGAGAAAATCCAAACGGATCCTTAACTTTGTTCAGGGAACAAGAACTCATGGGATCTTCTACAAAGATAAATCTGATCTTGATTTAATTAGGTTTACTGACAGTGATTGGGCGGTGACAACATAGATCGAAAGTAAACATCAAGATATGTGTTCATGATTTTTGAAGGACCAATCAGCTGTTCAATCAAGAAACGGAGTTCCATTGCACTATCATCTACAGAAGCAGAGTACATAGGAGTTGTAAATGCAGCAACTCAATGTTTATGGTTGCAGGGGATACTTGGTGAGTGTGGCTTCGAATCAAAGTTTTAAACCATTATCTATTGTGATAATCAGAGCACCATTTGAATCTACAATGATCCAGTTCATAGATAGAGAACCAAACACATTGAGATCCATATGAATTGCATCAGACAGCTTGTGCATGATGGCACCATTCACCTACTCTTCTGTGCATCTTCAGAACAAGTAGCATACATCTTCACCAATTTTTTTGTGAGAAGACATTCAAAAATATCAAATCACTGCTGGGGATTTCTGATCATGCTATGAATCATGATTGATGACAAGATTTTCAAATTTTGTTTTACTAACCATGTTTAAGGGAGGATTTTTCCACTGGGTTTTTGTCTCTTTCCTTGGTTAAATGGACATGCAGTATGTAAAGGGTGACTAAGCCTTGTTTCTAGGCCCTATAATTTTTCTAATATTTACTCATAAATTCAAGCTTAAGGGGGGGATTTATAATAATCAACCCATATTTAGCTACCTTAGACATTAATTAATCCATTTTTGTCTTATTTTCCTAGTTTCCAATATTCCACTCTATGCAATTTGTCTTCCACATGTCCTAGAAGTCAAAATTGCTAAAACTAAGTCATGGAGCACTTAGGAAACCTCCTAGAAACCATATTTAGTATTTCTATTTTTTTCCAGATCCTCCCTAGCGCATATCTGCTTTTTTCTGCTAATCCTGCTGTATTGATATTTGAGGCAAAAGGGAAAGTAAGACTAGGTGTAGTTGACTTGTTTTTTACCTTCATCATCCTCCATTATTTTATTGTAATAAAAGCATGTATAAGTTGTCTTTCCATCACTTATTAGCTTTCCCATTTGATTTTGCAAATTCGTGAGCCTCTAGGTAGATTTGGAAACTGCTTTATGCACCTATGGGGGATTTGACTAGATTTAGTAAGCCTGCTTTTGACTATTTCGAATGGCATCCTTATGAATTCAAATATATCATGTAATTTTATATTGCAGCATCCTATGACTTCATAAGGTTGGCTATTGTACACTTATTCAATACATATTAGTGTTATGCTCCAATTTCAGTCTCCTTTGTGTGTAAATTTGCTGGTTTGATTAGCAATTTTGTGAGTGCAATTGTTCTATCACTTGGGTTCAATTTCCAAATAGGTGTCATACTGTTCTATTCCTCTATCCTGTTCCTTTGCAACAAATCATTTGGGCACCTCAGGTGTTTCCTGCACAATATCCATGTAGTTTTCATGGTCCAGGTCTATTTGTACTTTTTTATCATGGTCAACATAAGATAGTTTTCTCACATTGGGAAAAATATCCTTCAGTACCTTCACTCCTTTCAGTACTAGTAGCACTATCAGTGAGGCCCCTATACTCTTTGGGATTGTAACTCTTGGTGCATCCCTGCGTTTGGACGGAACATAAGGTGGAATCAAGTTTTCTGTCTTGAAATTTTCCTCTACTAGTGGGCGTGGTATTGAAGGTGTTGATGCTTTTCCCTTTCTCCTTCTATTACTAGTGATTTTTCCCCATTTGGTCCCAAACGAACATGGTCTATCTTTTCCATATGGATTATCGATGTTCGGATCTACTCCTAGATCAGTACGTTCGGTAGCTGGTGTCGTCTGTTGATTGGTTGGTGGTCATTCCGTCTATGGTGGGATATAACCAGTGTTGTCTTCCATAACTAAGGTGGGTGATGCAGGTTCAAACTCAACTATTTTTTGGTTGGAAATGGAGATTACCATATTATGATCACACTAGTTCGACTCTCAAGGTTGCATAAAACAATAGTGCTCATATTTTGGATACGGGATGAAAGGAGTCTTGACGACGATGTTTGATTGTATACCTCAACTTTCCTTAGTCATTCTTCACATACGCAAACAATTAATTAGAAAGGAATATGCCCTTTTAGGTACATGGGTGTACTGCGAGCTCATTAATGAAACATTTTGTGCTATGCCACCAATTATTTGTCACTTAAATGGTAGTTATTTTCATACATCAAACCGTGACAAAAATCTCGCCATAATTTTCTCTTAGACTTGTTAATTTAATGATATCCAACCTGTTGCCATCATTTTGTTTTTTTTTAATGCCCTTGTCACAGTTAGCACGATAAGATGTATCTGCACACTTATGCCTGATCTCAACTAGGTATCCAACTATGTTTTTTATTCCAATTTTTTTTGTAGGGAACAGGTACTGAAATTGATGCAGTAATTCAGTGATTTTTCCCATAGTCTCATCGTCCCCGTAATCTCTAGTATTAGCAAACTTTTGGTTTTAATATAACCTAATATTTACTTTCTTGATTTTGAGTGGAATTACAAATTGGTCAGTGGACATACCGGCTCCTTCCACTACACGCATACCCTCTGAATCATGTATGTTTATCTCAAGTGGGTCATCATCATATGGTTCTCCTGTAATATTGTAACATTCCATCTAGTTGTGCACTATTGTGGTGCGTTGATGGAAGTTCATGGTTGCGACTGGTATTTATTCAAATATATTTTCTTTCATTATTTGTAGCACAGCGTCAACTATTGGATTTTCACTTGTGAACTCAAATGTCAAGGTGAAGCTTGTAACTAAAATTTCCCATTCAACAGTTCCTCATCACAGCTCGACTAATGTGTACTAATTTCTTGGTACCATTTCCAAAGTGTGGATGAATTGGTGAACCCACTCTTGTCACGGATATTATTGCCATTTCTTGTGACAATGTTCAATATTCTCCATAGGATTTGTCAGTCCTATAAATTTTTGATCAGAATAACTGATCGCTTCCCGAAATCTAATATCTAGTAATCATTTACATTGTGGCCATTTAGAGATAGATTGTTTATGTGTACCCTACCATCTAGTGGGTGTAGATTTCAGCACATAGTCCAAAGAGGACACTCGATGCGATTCTGTAAATGTTTCTTCAAATTCCACCAGAAAAGATGCAAGGTTGGGTAATCCTTCATATGTAGGCAACGTGATTTCTTCAGCTCCTACCCTTCGGACACATCTGGTGATTCTTGCGCATATTCTCATGAATATTTCCTACATCATGTTCTGTCAATTTTGCAGAGAATCACCTAAATCATATGTGCAAGAACTTACACTCTGCCAACTCAATTTTCCATCAACTATTGGATTTATATAGTCTTCTTTTATAGACATGATATTATACAACTAATTGAGGTAATTTCCTTGACCTTCACTATTTATAGGATCAACACATATCTTCCCTTTGAGGGGATCAATTAGAGCACCCACCCTTAGTTCAGAATCTTCAAGTGACAAGATATTTTTCTTAAATTTTATAATGGTTTTCTTGTCTCTTTCCCAATCAATTCCCAGCAGTGCAGGATATGGATTTTCGTCATCAATAATGTTAATCAATTTGAAGTCAGCATATTTTCTTAAGCCTTCGACTGCTACAGGAACTTGAGTTAGTCTACCAATTGGTATAACCTTCGACTGGTTCACAAGCCTTAGTTGAATGGGAGACTAGTCCAATCGCGATTTATTCATGCTCTCCCATGTTTTTCTTGTCTATATGTTAACATCCAAGCCAAAATATAATGTGATATAATCCATATCATATTTTCCTATCTGTGCAGTCATTTGCAGTTCTAGGCCTATTCTTAGTCTCTTCTCAATATGGTTAACCCTTTTTTCAGGTTGTAGGTCATATAGAGTTTCTTCTATTAGTGTTGTCATTTTTGCGACAACATTTTTATCATTGATTAGTGCTAAACAAATTTTGAAAATTTATTTAAACATACTAACATTTTCATTAGTTGCTTCCTAAATAATTGTTCAAATCATTCGGGAATGGTTTTAACTTGTCCCAATGTTGATGATTTATTAGCATCAACAAAATTTGGTCGCACATCTAAGAAGACTTCTCTCTCCTTCTGGACATCTAGCGGGGATTTATTTTATGCAGCAGGTATCACTTGTGGTTGTGCTTGTTGTGTATTCTGGTATGCACATGTTGCACCTCCTCCTCTTGTAACGAAAAAAATGTGATGTTCTCTTGGCTTGACAAAAATCATCTGAATGTTCTTATTGGGGTTTGGATTCTGATTATGCACCGAATTAGGGTTGACGATAGTTTACGCCTACCATTTCACAATTATTTGAAGATACTATTCGATAGTGTGATCAAATAATCTACAATATGTACATGTTTTTACAGGACTTTGACAATATCAAGAAAAATGTCCTAGTTTTCCACAATTATAACATATGATTGGCCTCTTTGACAACCAAATCCTCGTCCTCCTTGTTGTTTTCCCCGACCTGGGAAGTTTACACCTCCCCTTTGCGGAGGGTAGTATTGTTGTTGTGGATACCAATTATGCTAGTATTGCGGCTGAGGGTACTGTGGTTGTTGATATTGAGCAAGATGATACTGAGGTTGCGCTCATTCATCTTGGATCTTCTCATCATTTTTCATTAAGTAGGTGTACATCATCTTTTCTTGCAGCAGTTGAAGTCCATTGCAGTCCTTTTCATCATGGCCTATTGATTTACAAAATTTACAATACAAACTAGCTAGTGCACTTACAATATTCTGTAACTACAGACATTCTTTGGACGTGTGGCCCCTAGTATGGTATATTCTACACCAAGGCATCCCTTGAGTTTTTAATGGATCCGATGCTTCTGCTGCAACGTAGTTCATGAGCGTTGGGCCATTGTCTTTATGGTGTCCGTCTCTTCTGCATCTTGTACACCATATTTCTTGTTGAACTTTCTTTCCTCTCTTAATGTCCTAGAGGTGCACCTTAAGGCTGGCCAGCTGCGACTGAATTTGTGTCATTCCTGTGACGGTATCTCCAATCGCCGATAATTATAGCTTCAATGCTATCTCTAGAGATTCTATTTGCGATGCAATATTTTGTTGCATCAACGAGGTTTGGATATGTGGTAACAAGGTGACAATAAACCATTCCTTGTGTTGTACATATTAGATTCGGAAGCTCACTTAGACCATCAATGTCTTAAATCTTTGGTCAAAGTCCTAGACATAGTATGTCAGTCACTTCTTAATTTATTTGATCTTAGTGGTGCACTGTGATTTAGATTTGGATTTTTGAACTCATCTATCACACCCAATCGAATCTCATCGAGTTTTTTATGGAAAACTCCTCCTCGAATGATGGAAAAATTCATGTACCAGCCAAGCGCACGACTTCGTAGAGTCATGATCATCTCTACTCTCTTGATATTCTCATCCTGGATCTGTCGCATAGTCCGCACAAATTCATAAAGGAACCAATGTTGTTTTGGGTCCTCCAATCCATTTCCATTGAATATTGGTAACTTAATGTCATCTCCAACCATTGTATTTACTACTGGTATAGTCAGAACAAAATTTTGGCTAGTTGGACTCCCTTGTCCACTATTTACAGCGTTAGTACTACTTGTATTTACAAATGCATGGAGATAAGTCTCTAGATCTTACCTCTGGAGATGTATGCGGTGTTGTAGGTGAGTTGTAATCATTTTCTCATTTTGGAGCTCAAGTTGACTCTTATGAATCTTCGTCTCCTTCAGATATCGACTGATATTCTTCTTCTTCGTCGTAAGACCCTTCATCCAAGTACAATGCAAGATGGCATCCTTATTCTTCTCAATTTTTACTGCAACTCCCTCTTCCTAACATAGCCTTTCCTCGCTTACCAGATCTAAATTCTCTTCCGCTTCTTAGAAAGCGCAACTCTAGCTCATTTCCACTATCTCCTGGGAACATCTCAATTCAGGTTGTGTCATTTTCCACAGATTTCCATTGAGACATACCCACTCTATTTATACACAGTCTTGTCACATTCGTAGAATACACTTTTCACATATAATCATTTTATCCACATCTTTAAAGATGACAAATATCTACTGCGTGATCCTTGAATTTTTTTTTCTCTCTACCTCACTATATGAAGATATGGTTGTTACCACCTAAGTTGTACTTAGTGGTTTTTTATCAAGTGAGCCTAGTGAACCGGACAGGGTTAACTTGTTCGGACTTCAAAAGACCTTTGGAAGTACTTCTGGGAAGTGCTTGTTGTACTATATCACATGTTCATACCCCATGGGGGGGATTGTAATAAATGTTCTAGCATGATAGTGTCTGTAAAATACTCCGTCTCTTAGACTTTATTTGTCAATCTGATCAGCCCAAGGTGTTTTTACCTTGGTTATTATTGATTGTTGAATAAACGACTGATAATTTCTGAGTTTTTCACTCCATACCTCCAAAGTTGGGGTGGCCGGCTTGGAATTTAGGCCTATTGAGGTTATTAGAGTCTTTGTGTCAATGTATAAACATGCTAGACATCATTTTTGAGTCATATGAACATGTCTAAGTCCCCCTAGGTGTTTTTCAATTTTTCAATTTTTTAGTTTTTTTCAGTGTTTTTTATTAAAATTAAAATTTTCCAAAACTTAGGCTATTTTTTAATAGTTTAATTGGAAAAATTGATTTTTTAATAAAATTTGGCCAAATAATTGGTTACAGTCATGTAGGTGCTCATTTTCAAGCTAAGAGCAGCATGTAAACCCATGGACCCACTATTTCCTAAGTTTTGAGTGATTTTCCATCACTCAGGTCAGGAAGCCCCAAAAATCAATTACTGATTATTTAATTAATAAATTGATGAATAATGGAGCAAATCCAAAATCATAAATCAGTGGATTCTCATCTAATTTGATTGAAATAAGTCAGATATGAAGCAGATTGACTGGATCTAACAAATCCTTGACTGAAGGAGGTGATCAAATCAGATCTAGAGTTGATATTCATCTTTCTTCATGGAGAATTGTGCCCTCTCTCTCTCCTCCACACGTGTGGACTCTCCTGGATGCTCTGCGGACTGATGTGTCGGTGTATGGGTTGATGTGTCAACTCAATCAAACCCGCAGTTGACAAGTAGTCTCAGTTCAGCTTCAATTTTGCATTGATGAACTCTCCATCAGTTGATTTCACCTAATTCCAAGAGGAATTGCACCCCCCCTAGGCTGGATGGCCTGTGTTTTGTATATATCCTGCTTGAGGCTCCCTCTTCCAAGCTAGTTAGAGTTGGACTGAAGGGCTTGCCATTTTAATATTGTTTTAATCTTTCGATTGTTGAAATAAAGAAGCTTTGGAGGCCAAATGGTGTAATGCTCTCATATGCATGGATTAAGCATTGTCTTATAGCTATTGATGTTGCCGGCTTTTCTCTCAATTTCTGCATCTGAACCCTGTCTGGCTTAAACGATTCAGCTGAATCAATAGGAGTATAGTTGGGCAAGTAAGGTTACTTGTTTTTCTTATATCTCATAGAATATATGTTAGAGGATCTTGATTACACATGTTTAATAAGTTTATTTGCATGTAATTCTAGTTTCTTTTTCATATATATATATCCATATCTCATGAGGTTTCATGTAGGATTGTGTGTTTAGCTTTCAGGTAGCAAGGATTGGACGAGTTGTGGATCTAAGGATTGGATGAGCTGTGGATCTAGTTTGACTCCACTACACATCCAAAAAAAATTTGAAGACATTTCCCCTTTGCATTCCACTAACAAGTTTCCTCTGCAGATCTGCTTCAACAACAAGCACCTTTCTTCCCCTTTCTCTCCTCTAAAAAATCTACAAATTTTCTTCAAACTGGTTACTTTTAAGGTTTCTTATTACTCTGATCTATCTCATTAATAAAAATAAAAATATATCTAGTTATTAATACCCCTTCCTAAGTCTATATCTTAGTTTTGTTTTGCACATAAAGTTCAATTTTAAGAGATCTAGCTAAAATTACCATATTTTTGCAAGCATTTTAATGAAAATTAGTAGCTTGATGTTAAGGTAGTTTCATTTGCTGCATGATAAAATTTAACATTATGCAATAAAATTGCATATTTCATTTGCTGCACAAACAGCAAGCCGAGATCCCTAGGAAAGATTTATTTCCTTGGTTCCTTTTTTTACCTGTTTAGCTAGTTTTAACTTCATCTTTTTTGAGTTAAGGTAGACTGATCCAAAGGTACTCTTAAAGTGATTTTGGGCATATTTTACTCTAACATGCTCACTGTTTTTTATCAGGTGTAACAGAAAGTAAAGGAATCTGTTTTTCGGAAGTGTCTTCAGGAGCGTTCAAATCCCCTTAGGGGTCTCCCATTTGACTGAAACCTTTGATTTTTGCACCTTGTAAACTCTTGATTTCAATCCATATAAGGATCAAGAGGAATTAGATCAGTTCTCTAATATTTTAACCTCTTTTAATAAAATATTTTTTTTAATAGGCTCTTTCGAGCCCATTCCCCATCCCCCCTGGGGGGATTTGCGTCGGTGTCCTTTTCGTCGCTTTTTGATTATTTCTTTTCAAAATAGAATTGATCTAATCTATAGGGTAGTGTAATTTACTTTTTTATTAATTTCATATTTCATACTTTATATTTCAAAGTAATCTCAATACTCACCCCACGACTTCCCGATTGACCCGAAAGGGGAAAGAGATTCGTGGTAGGAATAATTAGAAAACTAGAATCGTGTATCTGTTTTATTTTCAATCATTTGTTTTCAGCTATAAAAAAATTAACCCCTCCTCAATTCCCTGATTGAGATCCACTTGGATCGAAAGAGGTTCATGGAGGGTTTTCTTTTAAACAAGAACACCCAGTTCAAAACTTACTAAAATTTACAAGACTCCATTGTGTATGCTCTGCACTTGGCTGCGGTTCATCCGATCAGTCAAGTTGTATCAAAAGCACTTGAGTGAATAGTATAATTAAGACTCACTCTCCCCAATTTAACAAACCAACAGGTGAAAATCCAACACCTAGATCGAACCATCACGGTGGCAAAATACCCAAAGGAAGTGGGAACTTCTGAAAAGTGACCTCGGGGCNCAGTTTAACATCACAACACTAAGTAATTATCCTTAGCAACTTAATAGGGTCTACCCCCCTTGGCTTCATTATGAGTTGAGCCTAAACGGAGGAGTCAAGAACAAGGTGATAGCCTTGACTCGAGACTTGCCCCCAAGGATACACTGAGTGTCTTGAATATTTCTGCCACGTGACCCAGGTGTGTGAAAGGCGGCAACACTTTTTGGCGCCATTGTCAGGGATAAATCTTTTTATTCCCGACTACGACTTAGCTTAACTTTTTTCTAAACAACTAAAAAGATAAAAACTTTTGATTGATCTAGTCTTTAAAAAACATAAAAATTAAAACTCGATCCATTTGGCNNACCGATCTCTGTCACACCCTAACGGGTGCGTTATGAACAATAGACCCAGAGACTACATTTCATCCCACATATTCCTTGCGGGTAGCCATGAAGGTTTAGTTTTGGACATACTCCAAGTACTCTAGGGTATATCTAGAGTCCCCCCTTTGTCTAATTTTAATCAACTCACACTTCAAATTTAACTTAAAACATACCAAGAGGCAATCGCAAAACACTCACTCCAAGCACATGCAAGTACATTGTTTCTATTTTNATATCAAGAAATGACCGAATTTAACAAACCCCTTGACTTTTCTCAGATAGCAAGTACTCCTCATGACATTCTGAATGATGCTATCAAGAAGCTCCCCATATTTGAGGGAAATAATGCTACCACTGCCAAGACTCATCTTCGAAAGTTTGAAAAGAACCTGGTCAGTTATTGCAATAGTGCTGCCTCTGACCATGAAGATGTCAAAATGAATCTCTTTGCTTTATCCTTAGAGAATGATGCTACGGAGTGGTATGGCGACCTTGGTGATGATTCATATAAAACCCTTAATGAATTCCTAGAAGGTTTTAAGAAGAAATGGGGGGGAAATAAAGAACCAAGACATTTGCTTGCTGCCCTTCATAATATAAAGAAGATGGAAAATGAAACCATTGATGAATTTAATACTAAGTTCAGACGTGTGGTTGCGGACCTCCCTAGAGAAATCAAGCCAAGGGATACCTCCATCCTCACATCTTACATCAAAGCTTTCAATGGGGATTTGAGGTACCAGTTAAGGGACAAAGATCCGACCTATCTAAAAACTGCTCAGGATCTAGCCAAGAAAATAGAAAAGAATATGCAATCTTCAGGAAAATCCAACATTCCAGGTTACACTAGGGGAAACACTTCATACAACAAAGAGAAGGGAAAGGCCATTGAATTAGAGGAAAACGAAACCTCTAAATACCCATGGAAAATTTAACTAGCGTGTTTGAAAAAATGATGACTAGTCAGAACCAACTCATGACAAACCAATCTGTGCAATTGAATAATATTCAAAACAGAATAATCACACTGGAAAGAAATAATGGACCTAGGAACTTTCATCCAAAACAAAATTAGGTGTATCAGAATAAGGCTCCTCAACATGAACCTAGGATTCCAAACCAGTTAGACTCAACTAACCTGGTAGACGAAGTCATTCCGTGGTGTAGACCTTGTGATCAATTCCACCCAGAAAGCACTTGCTATATAGAAAACCAAATTATAGAACATGGAATGATGGAGGTCAGTAATCAGGAAACAACATCAGGTGAGTCTGATCATGTGTACATGGTAGGCCGAACCTATCCTCTATCAAACCAGCATTGGCAGTAGGCCACGGATTATGGTTTTGAGAAGGATCTCCTTTCTAACTTTTATGGTGTAATGCCTTCTCCAGAAGCAATTAAGGAAATGAAGGAGGCTAGGTTCAAGGGAGCTGTGTATCAAAGAAGAGAAAAGCAATCACCGTCTAAATAGTACAAGCAAAAGGTAACCACTCCTCCCCTCCCAGATCCTCCTATTGTCCCTGAGTCAAATATTGATATGGGAGAATGGATAAGTAGT
>LPNX010969510.1:114427-145314 GCA_001517045.1 Pseudotsuga menziesii
ATAATTGGGGTATGCTGCTATCCAGAAAATAGGCCGCGACTCTTGGTGGGCACGTTCAAATGGATTGGACATATGCTACTATACCTGCATCAGAGAACACTAGGGTGATTCTCCACAGAGAAAAGCTGAGGAAACGACATGTAGAAAACCCTAAGAAGCTCGGAAATGAATTTGTTCATTTCACTCATAATTTTGGAAACTATGCTATTTTGTCAAATTTCATGGCCCCTATTAAGGAAAACATAAAAAATGAAAAGATCGATGAATTTTGGCAAATTTACTTTGATGGGGCTTATTCCAAAACTGTAAAGGGTGCGGGCATCGTGATCATTTCTCTTTCAGAGAAAATATGCAATTTTGCATTCAGGTTAGAGTTTGAAGCATTAAACAATGTAGCCGAGTATGAGGCATTGATCCTAGGGTTAGAAACTGCTAAAGATATGGGGATAAAGATGTTGAACATAAAGGGTGATTCAGATCTAGTTGTCCTCCAGATTAAGAATCATTATCAATGCAAAAATGACAGACTAAGAAAGTATAGAACTGCCACATGGGACACTATGGAATGGTTTGATGCACTCAACATTCAAAAGGTCCATAGGGAAATGAATGGGTTAGCAGATAAATTGGTAGTAGCAGCATCCAGCCTCTAGCCATCAAATGAAATGATTAATGGGAATGGAAAGATGGAAATTAATTTCAGACCTTCAATACCAGATAATATAGACCATTGGCAAGTGTTCAAAGATGATGAGCAACTCTTGAGATTCATCCACAATCTACAAGAGTTTGAAGGTTGCAAGATCAGTTATCAATAGGAAGGTAAAGAGTATCAGGAGTGCGAGGATAATGAAAGGAATCACATCCCGAGTAGCCTTATTTCTTTTGAGAATCTTTTCGATCGACAGGATCATCATAAAAAACAAAAAGAAGAAATAAAAATTGGGAATTATATGGAAATAAACATAGGAACTGACAAGGATCCCAAGTTAATAAAAATTGGAAAGGGTACTTCGGAAAAGGAAAGGAACAATTTGATCAACCTAATTAAAGAGTATAGAGATGTGTTGGCCTTTAGTTATGATGAGCTTAAAGCCTATAGGGAGGATGTGTTTCAACACACTATTCCCCTCACAAAAGAAGCTAATGAGGTCAAACCTTTTTGACAAAAACTTAGGAGAATAAATCCTAACTTGGCCCCCATTGTGCAGAAGGAACTTTAGAAGATGTTAGCAGCAGGGATCATAGCACCTACAAGGCATTCATCTTGGTGCTCCAACTTAGTTGTTGTCAGAAAGATGAATGGGTCAATTAGAATATGTATAGATTTTAGAAATATAAATACATCATGCCTCAAAGACAATTACCCATTACCCGACATGGAAACTTTGCTTCAAAGAGTAACACGATCAGGAATGATGTCCATGTTGGATGGATTTTCCGGTTATAACCAGGTGTTGGTAAATAAAGAGGATCAACATAAGACTACATTCACCACACCTTGGGGTACCTATAAATTTCTAAGAATGCCTTTTGGCTTATTGAATGCAGTGCCACCTTCCAAAGAGCCATGGATTTTTCCTTCAAATAACTTATAGGAAAAATAATCGAAATATATCAAGATGACTTAACTATTTTTTCAAAGGAAAGAGCTGACGACATAAGTCATCTTAGGCAAGCTTTTATAAGATGTCGAAAATATGGTATTTCCTTGAATCCCACCAAGTCAATCTTTGGAGTTGATGAAGGAAAATTGTTGGGGCACATCATTTCTAAATATGGTGTCAAGATTGATCCTGAGAGAGTTGAAGTTATTAAGAAAGTCCCCTTTCCTCAGAATCTAAAAGCCCTCAAGTCCTTCAATGGTCAAATCAATTTCATAAGAAGATTCATCCCAAATTTAGCAGAATTAATGAAACCTCTACAAAAGCTATTAAAAAAAGATGCTAAGTTTGAGTGGATGGATAAAGGGAAATTTGCATTCAAGTCCATGAAAGATGCCATATCCATGTCCCTGGTCTTGACTAGTCCAGATTATTCCAAAGAATTCCAGATATTTTCCTTTTCCTCAGAAGATACCATTGCCGGTGTTTTACTTCAAAATAATAAGGAGGGACAAGAGAAACCCGTAGCCTTTATGAGTAGAGCCTTACAAAATTCAGAATTGAAGTATACCACAATGGAGAAATAGGCCTATGCTCTTTTCAAGTCCCTTAAACATTTCAGAACTTATATAGGTTACTCCAAAATCATTGGATATGTACCCCATGCAGCTGTCTAAGATATCATGTCTCAACAGGATTGTCTAGGAGTCAGGGGTAAGTGGGTTTCAAAGATTCAAGAATATTATTTGGAGATAATACCTACTAAATTAATTAAGGGACAAGGTCTTGCAAAGATGTTGACCCAGGGAAATGAAAAGGATTTAGGAATAATCTGCCAGAGCAGCAATTCAAAGCAAAGTGTATCAGACGAGCTTCAGAGATTAGAACAACACCCTTGGTACACCGACATCATATTTTTCCTCTGCAACCTTACATGCCCCAATCACTTACTGGGCCATAAAAGAAGGGAATTAAGGTTAAATATAACTAAGTATTGTTTGACCAAAGACGGTTTGGTTTGGAGAAACCCCGATGGTTTAATACTTAGATGTGTCGATGAACCTGAGTCCAAGAAACTCATGGTTGAGTTCCATTCAGGATTTTGTGGTGGACATTTTGTAGCAAAAACAACTGCCCACAAAATCCTTAGAGCAGGCTACTATTGGCCAAACCTATTTTCATATGTGCACAAGGGTGTCATAGTTTGCCTCTAGTGTCACTTATTCATCGGAAAGCAACAAATGAGAGCCTTGCCTCTAAATCCAATAGTAGTCCAAGCCCCTTTTCAGCAATGGGGGCTTGACTTCATCGGTAAGTTCAAATATAACTCGAGTAATGGTTACTCTTGGATTATTACCGCCACTGATTAATTTACCAAGTGGGTAGAGGCAATACCCACCAAGAAGGAAACCGATGCTATAGTCATGGATTTCTTAGAAGATAAGATTATCACAAGATTCGGTGTGCCAGCTAGAATAATCACGGATAATGGCCCATGCTTTGTCTCTTCCTAGATGTCATATCTATTTCAAGTACGACATTATCCTATCTCACTCATCTAATTACTATCCCCAAGGAAATGGTCTAGCAGAATCAAGTAATAAGAACTTAAGGACCATAATCAAAAAAATTGTGGGCAACAATAAGAAGGCTTGGGATAGCAAAATCAAATTAGCATTATGGGCCGACAAGATCACTAAGAAAAGTTCAAATGGGAGGAGCCCTTTCAACTATTATACAGACTTGATGTCACTTTACCAGTCCATCTAAAGCTTCCAGTTTATTAGCTCCTCCAGACTTTCAGCTCAGATCAAAAGGCCATCCAGAATAGAATAAACCAGTTGATTGAACTAGATGAGAGCAGAAGAGACTCTCTTGACCATAGTATCAAAACTTCAGACAAGGTCAAGAGATCCTTTGATAAGTCTACCTGGCCAGGGTCCTTCCAAATAGGTGACACGGTTTTACGTTGGGACAAACAACGGGAAAAACTTGGGAAACATGGAAAGCTCAACAACTTATGGTTGGGACCATACATCATCAATGAAATAGCAGGAAATAACTCCTTCTATCTAAATGACCTAGAAGGAGAAAGGTTGAGCCTGCCAGTGAATGGTTTCCCCCTCAAGTGCTTTTTCGCCGACACGGTTTGATGCCTTTATTGGCATCGATGGTTTTAGGGCCAATTTCTAAACCTTTCCCTGCATGTATTTCTAAATTGTATATATCATGTTGTTGTACCATAGACATTGTTGTATTATAGTTATTTTGTACCATGTTGAAAATTTTTCTTTTGTATATTATTTTTTGTAAAATATTCCCTTTTGCACATTATAGATTAACTATGTACATTAGTTTTCTTTTTTAGTTAAATTTTCCTTATGTATACATGTTACTGACAAACTCTAATTGCCTTGCAGGACCCAGAGATTCTAGAGTTCTCACATCCTCTCCTTTGAACAGAAGATCAGTCAGAGAATGTGTCCCTAGATGGAGCCACAATGTTACCAACTAAGTTGTACTTAGTGGTTTCTTATCAAGTGAGCCTGGTGAACCGGACAGGGTTAACTTGTTTGGACTTCAAAAGACCTTTGGAAGTACTTCTGGGAAGTGCTTGTTGTACTATATCATATGTTTATACCCCATGGGGGGATTGTAATAAATGTTCTAGCATGACAGTGTATGTAAAAGACTCAGTCTCTTAGACTTTATTTGTCAATCCGATCAGCCCAGGGTGTTTTTTCCCTTGGTTATTATTGGTTGTTGAATAAACGATTGATAATTTCTGAGTTTTTCACTCCATACCTCCAAAGTTGGGGTGGTCGGCTTGGCATTTAGGCCTATTGAGGTTATTAGAGTCTATGTGTCAATGTATAAACATGCTAGACATCATTTTTGAGTCATATGAACATGTCTAAGTCCCCCTAGGTGTTTTTCAATTTTTCAATTTTTTAGTTTTTTCAGTGTTTTTTATTAAAATTAATTTTTTCCAAAACTTAGGCTATTTTTTAATAGTTTAATTGGAAAAATTGATTTTGTAATAAAAGTGGGCCAAATAATCGGTTTCAGTCATGTAGGTGCTCATTTTCAAGCTAAGAGCACCATGTAAACCCATGGACCCACTATTTCCTAAGTTTTGAGTGATTTTCCATCACTCAGGTCAGAAAGCCCCAAAAATCAATTATTGATTATCTTAATTAATAAATTGATGAATAATGGAGCAAATCCAAAATCATAAAGCAGTGGATTCTCAGTCGATTTGATTGAAATCAGTCAGATCTGAATCAGATTGACTGGATCTGACAAATCCTTGACTGAAGGAGGTGATCAAATCAGATACAGAGTTGATCTTCAGTTGTCTTCATTGGGAATTGTGCCCTCTCTCTCTCCTCCACACGTCTGGACTCTCCTGGATGCTCTGCGGGCTAATGTGTCGGTGTATGGGTTGATGTGTCAGCTCAATCAAGCCCCCGATTGACAAGTAGGCTCAGTTCAAATTCATTTCTGCATTGATGAACTCTCCATTAGTTGATTTCACCTGATTCCATGAGGAATTGCGCCCCCCCTGGGCTAGATGGCTTGTGTTTTGTATATATCCTGCTTGAGGCTCCCTCTTCCAAGCTAGTTAGAGTTGGATTGAAGGGATTTCCATTGTAATATTGTTGTAATCTTTCGATTGTTGAAATAAAGAAGATTTGGAGGCCAAATGGTGTAATTCTCTCATATGTGTGGATTAAGAATTGTCTTACGGCTATTGATGTTGCCGGATTTTCTCCCAATTTCTGCATCTGAACCCTGTCTGGCTTGAACGATTCAACTGAATCAATAGGAGTATAGTTGGGAAAGTAAGGTTACTTGTTTTTCTTATATCTCATAGAATGTATGTTAGAGGATCTTGATTATACATGTTTAATAAGTTTATTTGCATGTAATTCTTGTTTCTTTTTCATATATATATCCAGATCTCATGAGGTTTCGTGTAGGATTGTGTGTTTAGCTTTTAGGTAGCAAGGATTGGACGAACTATGGATCTAGTTTGAATCCACTACACATCCAAAAAAATTGTGAATACATTTCCCTTCTGCATTCCACTAACAAGTTTCCTCTACAGATCTGCTTCAACAACAAGCACCTTTCTTCCCCTTTCTCTCCTCTAAAAAATCTACAAATTTTCTTCAAACTGGTTACTTTTAAGGTTTCTTACTACTCTGATCTATCTCATTAATAAAAATACACATAGATATAGTTATTAATACCCCTTCCTAAATCTAGATCTTAGTTTTTTTTTGCACATAAAGTTCAATTTTAAGAGATCTAGCTAAAATTACCATATTTTCGCAAGCATTTTGATGAAAATTAGTAGCTTGCTATTAAGGTAGTTTCATTTTCTGCATGATAAAATTTAACATTATTCAATAAAATTGCATATTTCATTGGCTGCAAAAATAGCAAGCTGAGATCCCAAGGAAAGCTTGCTTTCCTTGGTTCCTTTTTTTACCTGTTTAGCTAGTTTTAACTTCATCTTTTTTGAGTTAAGGTAGGCTGATCCAAAGGTAATATTAAAGTGATTTTGGGAATATGTTACTCTAACATGATCACTTGTTTTTAGCAGGTGTAACAAAAAGTAAAGGAAGCTTCTGTTCGGAAGTGTCTTCAGGAGCGTTCAAATCCCCCTAGGGGTCTCCCATTTGACTGAAACCTTTGATTTTCGCACCTTGTAAACTATTTATTTCAATCCATATAAGGATAAAGAGGAATTATATCAGTTCTCTGATATTGTAACCACTGTTAATAAAATTATTTTATGAATAGGCTCTTTCGAGCCCATTCCCTATCCCCCCTGGGGGAATTTGCGTCGGTGTCCTTTTTGTCGCTTTTTGCTTATTTCTTTTCAAAATAGAATTGATCTAATATGTAGGGTAGTGTAATTTAATTTGTTATTAATTTCATATTTCATACTTTATATTTCAAAGTAATCTCAATACTCACCCGACGACTTCTCGATTGACCCGAAAGGGGAAAGAGATTCGTGGTAGGACTAATTAGAAAACTAGAATCATGTATCTATTTTATTTTCAATCACTTGTTTTCAAATATCATAAAATTAACCCCTCCTCGATTCCACGATTGAGATCCACTTGGATCGAGAGAGGTCCCTAGAGGGTTTTCTTTTAAAGAAGAACACCCAGTTTAAAACTTACTAAAATTTACAAGACTCTAGTGTGTATGCTCTGCACTTGACTGCGGTTCATCCGATCAGTCAAGCTGTATCAAAATCACTTGAGTGAATAGTATAATTAAGACTCACTCTCCCTAAATTAACAAACCAACAGGTGAAAATCCAACACCTAGATCGAACCATCACGGTGGAAAAATACCCAAAGGAAGCGGGAAATTCTGAAAAGTGACCTCAGGGAGCCGATCTATGTCACACCCTAACGGGTGCGTTATGAACAATAGCCCCAGAGACTCCATTTCAGCCCACATATTCCTTGCGGGTAGCCGTGAAGGTTTAGTTTTGGACATACTCCAAGTACTCTGGGGTATATCTGGAGTCCCCCCTTTACCTAATTTTAATCAACTCACACTTCAAATTTAACTTAAAACATACCAAGAGGCAATCGCAAAACACTCACTCCAAGCACATGCAAGTACATTGTTTCTATTTTTTGACTCCATTCTAAGGCACTGGTTATTTTCTTGTTATATATATATATATTGTGTCTCAACATTGTGCTTTCGTGTGTTCATCTTTTATATCTTGCCATCTTTGATTATCTATAGTTAAATATCAAACTCCTAAGTAACTCATTTAGTTTAACATCACAACACTAAGTAATTATCCTTAGCAACTTAATAGGGTCTACCCCCCTTGGCTTTGTTAGGAGTTGAGCCTAAACGAAGGAGTCAAGAACAAGGTGACAGCCTTGAATCGAGACTTGCCCCCAAGGACACACCGAGTGGCTTGAAGATTTTTGCCACGTGACCCAGGTGTGTGACAGGAGGCAATAATGGTATCAACAAAAAAATCAGTAATGTATCCCTCCAAGATACTATCTATCCAAAAATCCATAGCCCTTAACACAGGGTTTCTCACTCCTTCTAGTCGCTCAATCAACTAAGGATTCCACTCCTTCGGTTCTCCTCCTTGAAATTCTTTTTGTTGGGTTGCCAACTTAGATGACCATTCGTGCAACACAATGGGAAACTCAGAAAAAAAAACCACGTGAATGTATGTAGAGATGTACCGAGACAATGAGTTTGTTGGGTTCCAACGAGATCCTTTTCTTTCTTTTCGTGTGAATTCTAACTCCTTGAAATCCACCCAATCCTGGATCTCTGGTTTCATTGGTTGCCACAACATATCCCTCACCACAATGATTCAGGTCTTGACAACGGAACCATTTGTTGGATTTTCTCCCTCCTCCAGCGATCTTGACCCAGGTTTTGGAAGCATCTACGATGTGAATGTCATCTCACTCGAGATGTCTCTCTTGAATGTGTAACTTCCAGAACCATGTTTCCACAGTTGGGTGGGGAATTTATGGTACCTTGGCCTTTTACCAAGGCTCTCAACGAATATCGGGGATGGATTATTTATGTTCACTGTGATTCAACTATTAGGACACAAACTAGCTTCTATTATGAAACTTATTATATCAATAATAGTTGTGCAACATAATTATATTAAACTAATACAATGCAACTGATATACATCTATTCATCAATAATAAAATATATAATCATTCATTTGGTACAATATCTACACATATATTTCAAACACATTCAACATTCACACATATACACATAATATAATGTGGAATCCCATCCAGGAAAAAACCAGAAGGTGCTCTTTATCTGGCATGAGGAAATAGATGCACCTTTCGTCTGCACACTAAGATGCAAAGTCTTCTCAACATCTTCTTCTCTTTCTTTACAGACTCTTCCTCCCTCTCATGTTCTCTAATCTTCTCTTTGTTCTCTTCCTACTTTACTATACTAATGATCAGCACACAACCTGGATTGAATCAATCTTTCCTACTATTCTGTGCACTCAACTACATATTCTTCACTCATATGCACTCAACAATACAGAGCCATCAACCAAAATCTAATAGTCAAAAGCTAATGAGAGTCTATTCTTGTCTAATTGAAGTCTAGCTCAAGATTCTAACAATTCAGAGCTAACCATAGAGACTAATAATAGGGAGGCTAACCCGTATACAACTTGGGTTGCTTCTTTTATAGCCTCATTATAGACTCGATACATATTCCATACATAGTTGATACACACTGAATACATACTCGATACAGACTCAATACAGACTTGTTTTCTGTCGCTTTCTCATCCGATTTCCTATATCCATCCAACATGCTATCTTTCCTATTCTTCTAACACCTAACGGGAGGCACTATCAGCTTGACTTACAAATATTCCTTCACAGATGCAGTTTTTGTAGCCTCTAACCCAACTCGTACCCATGATCATTGAGGCTTGTCACTTTCTGAGCATTACTCCTTATTGTCATTTTCCATCCATTATGCTACTTGCATGCCTTCTGCAACTGATATTTTGTTGTATCTTCCCTTCTCACACTCCTTCCTTCTATCGCGGCATCCTCTTTTGGCATAGCTTCCTCTTCTAGCGTGTCTTCCTCTTCTTCTTCCTTCCTTTCACTGCCTCTGTCGTAGCTTCCTTTCTCTTCTTGATTTTTTGTCGCTACTTCAATCGTAGCTCCTTCTTCTTCTCCTTTAGCTATTCTCCATACATAGGAAGAATTTTGACTGCATTCTGCCTTATTGTTCCTAGGCCCAACAAAGTTTCTCTCACATTAGTTGTAGTGACTCCTTATCCTTATTTGGCTTCATAATTTTTGTAAATAGAATTTGATTATGATATTTAAAGTGAGAAAATTGTTCATCTATATTGGTGTCTACCTTGTCAAATTCATTTTGCATCTTTACATTAACTTCTGATTATCCTGAAGGATCACCTTTGATACATATTAAAATTTTTATGATGAGAAATCTATTGAATTAGACTTGGCTCAATGTTTCCTTTTTCGTCTTATTTTTCTATAATATTATTTGTAATGAAATAATTCTTTTTTAACAATGAATTTGTAGTAGAAAAGAAAAAAAATTAAGTGTAGCCAAAACCCATATCAGACACATTCTAAAATATATGTAGCCAAAAGATGAATGAAAGAACGCATAACTCTAATACCAATAAAACAAGCATGCTTCTAGATTGTGTTGGGATATAAACCCAAAATATAAAATTATAGTAATAAATGATAACATGCTTAGGATTATGTTTGGATATAAACCGAAAATATGAAATTATAGTAATAAACGATAAATGAAGATCAATTTACAACGAGGGACCTTGTATGCATTTTAAAGTATCATGGGCCTTAGTTATGTATATTCTTTCATTATATTTGATTTTAGTGATACCTTATTTATTATATTTATTATTCTATGTAATAGATACTCTTGTTAATGGCTAAGCTATTTATTATTATCTATGTAATATACTCTTGTTAATGGCTAAACTCAGGTTTGTCGACCTTTTCCTAAGATTTTGCTGGTCAAAGAATAAAATCCCCATGACAATAAAATATTATTTCATATATGGTTTTATAAATTTCATCAACTATTATTCTTTGATGATCATTCCTATGACATTGACCAAGTATAGAATTTCATCAATTAAATAAAAAAGGGATGACTCCACGAATCAAGATAAATTAACTTCATGCTGAAAGATAAATTTACTAACCCTTGTATTTATAAGCATGTTAGGTTGATCATCCCTCATATCTTAAAAAACAAGGATGGCATACACTATCATACCTTAGTCCCTGACAATGTAGTAGTGGTTGATCTATTCAAGGTAAGAGTGAAGGGAATGGTGTTTTACCATTAAATTTATGGACATTAATTTTTGAAGGAATGTTTCATTTAAAAGAATATTAAATGTTATAATAAAATAGAGAAAGAACATTTAAATTTAATTAATAATTTTTTTTTGCATTACTTATAATTGAGAAATAAATAACTGACTAAACTTTAGGCTTTAAAAAAACATTTAAAAAAATGGTTATTATGATTCATTCAGAAAAAGTACATTCTCTAGATAATAATACCATTGAAAAATATGTATAAGTATGTTTTAAAGGTATGATATACCACACACTATGCTTTCTGTTATGATATAAAAAGGGAATACCCTTAAAATTATTAAATACATATTTTAGAAGTTTCATTAATGGTGTTAGAAAAACATGGGATATATCTATTATTACCATTTCAAGTGATATTTTCTTACACATTCACAAAATATATCATAAATAAAATCCTTTGATAATCGAGCTTAAGATAGATATGTAGCTTTTAAGAGAAAATATGAAGAATAGAAAATTGTAGGTTCATCACACCTCTAGATATTTTGGAGACATTCAGTTACAAGACAACAATCAAGTAGTAGAGCATTCAATTGGAGTATCAAGTGAGTGATCAAATGATTGATCAACTAAATGGTCAACAAGGAATCAATCGATTTGACTAAAGAAACCTACTAATCAATGGGAGGTTGCATATTTCTTGGAAACACTTAAAACCTACTACCCTTACTTGTGGACTAGATATTCATCAGTTCAAGGAAGTTTTCCAGATATCAAGGCTATAAAAGAACAAACCTATGGGTTGTATTGATATGAAGAAAATATATTGACTAATGATGGTGATATCTTATGAGATAATGCATTGTTATGTTTTGATCATAATGTGATGTGATTAAGTGTTGTAAATGATGTATTTAGACACCTTTTCTGTCCATCTGTTTAAAGGGGTTTTCACAACATGGAATCAATGATATTAGTTTTGACCTAGCCTATTGTTTATGAATCATGTCGAGTCAAATCAAGGGTTGATTGAATTCAAGATGAATATTTTTCAATGGGTACCTTTGAACTTGGATCGAATCTATTTGGTATAAGAACGATGGATTCCAAGACAGAACCCATTATGCTAAATGCCCATATATACACAATATGAGACTGCTAGATATGGAAACATTGATAATGAGAAAGGGACTATAGAAGTATACTAAGATCGTTATTCCTGCTCTGATTGACTAATTATTAGGATAGGTTTTTCATCAATGGAAATAAGGAAGATGGTGTCGGAAATTACTACTTACATTTTAAGGGAGATTCACTTTCATACAAGTGCGATCGAGTGCCCTCATTTCGTTTGGAATAAGATGAAGTAGTTGTTCAATAAGGTTAATGAAAGTAAAGTGATGAACAAAGAGAAAGAGTTAATCTATATAGAATCCCACTCCTTTGAAAGGATTGATGACTATTTGGATTAGATCAAAAGCTACAATCGAAATTTGGCAAATGTGGCAAGATTTTTTCGAAGAAGGATGGACAACCGATTGAACTAGTCTCGATGAATACGAGGACACCTTATAATGTATTTTTCTCTTCATTTTTTCCCAGTTGGATGTCACACAAAGAATATGGTAAGGAATTTTCCTTTGATACCTTTATGATTTATTGATGAAGGATTATTAAAAACTACTTGATAAAGGCAATCTTGGTAGGAGACACTAGGCTCACTTGCTTAAAGGCAAGGTCAAGCAAAATAATAAAGAAGTGGGTTTACCAGATACCCTGAATAAATGATATGAGTGTATTAAACAAACTACTAAAGGAAATGCCAATGATTCAACATCGACCAACAAGAATCAAAAGAAGAAAACCTATCACTACTATAGAAAAGTGGGACATGTGGAGAAAACTTCCTAGAAGAAGATAAAGGATTTGGAACAAAAATTAAACCATATCGAAGAATATGTCTTGATTGGTCCATTTATCAACTAACCTATAGATAAATTCACTTTTTCAGTTAGCACTTCTCAATAATTACATACTTACACCACTCAGACTAAGTGTATAGTCGATTTTGGTTGCCCTCATCATATGGATAAGGATGATTCTCTTTTCTCTTCCTTAAGTGGATCCCCATAATATAATATTTATGTAGCTGATGATTAGGATCTCATGGTTTTTGGAAGAAGAGATGTTGAATGTCAACATGGTCAAATATCCAATGTCTATCATGTGCTTATCTTAAGTGAAAACTTACCATTGTTTTCTCAACTTACAAAAAATGGTAAGTTTGCTGAGTTTTGGTAAGAGTGCTTTATTGTAAATGATATGAGGATTGGGATGGTGTTTGTTTCTTTGGTATATTTAAATCCCAAATATGGAATTTATAGGTCCTATCAATTTACAAAGAATTATTTATGATCGATTGGACCTGAATGCACTCATTGCTCAAACCGAGTATAGAAGTCAAATTTGGGATGGACAACTTGGATATCTGAACTTTCAAAATTTGATTGTGATGGAAAAAATGAATATGGCTACTATTCTCACAAATATTGTTCCACCATATGGAATCTATATCGAATGCGTTCTTGGAAAGAATCACCAGGAACCCTTCGATTCTTGGAAAGAATGACGAGTATATGACTGAGTAAAACTTATTCTTAGTGATCTCTATTGCATGAAAAAAGACCAATTATCAATATCTAAGTATATTTTAACCTTCATTGATGATTTATATAGATATACATGGATCTATTTCTTGAAAAATTAAATTCATGTCTTTGAAATATTCAAGGAATTTAGGGCATTGGCTGAGAAGCAATGTGACCGACCTATGAAGTGCTTGAGATCAAACAATGGTAGAGAATATTTGAGTCAAGGATTTGAAGAACATAGTTTAAAGAATGGTATTTCTTGCTAAATATATGTTCTTCACACCCATTAAAAAATGGAGTGACAAAGAGGAAGAATAGGACTTAGGTATAAATGGATTTGTTTTTACTACAGACCAAATAACTTCCAACCAAATTTTGGGAAGAAGCTATTTACTTTTCGAACAATCTCTCAAACCTTGTATTTAATAGAAATATCAATGATATGAATCTAGTAGTGAAGTGGAGGGGTAGAAAACGTTCCTTCGGACACCTCAAAACCTTTGCATGTGTTTCTTGGGTGCATATAAGCGATAACTATATGAAGAATTTGGATGAAAGAGTATGCTTGCATCATGATGGGTTGTTATAATGAATCAAAAGGATATAGACTATTTGACCCTATCAAAAAACATATCATATTGAGAATACATGTGACATTTTAAGTAATAAATTTTTGAACTCTTCCTCTATCTTATTTTTGCAATGATCCTTTTGATATTTTCAAAGAATTTGGATCGATTATACCTTCCTTTTAAGTTTCAACCAGAAAATCTACCCTTGTTCCTGAATTGGATAGAATTCAGTCTGCATCAACTCAGAACTTTGACACACCTTCTCATGTGACTAATAATAATTGATTTGATTCATCATTGACTAGTATGCCTTGGTGGGATCCTAATACTATTGAAGCTATTGGACTTGATGTTAATGATGTTAGTGTTGGTCGAGATACCCACAATCATAAATTACATGGTATTTTTGCAATGATGTAACATATTATTGAAAACTATTATATTGATACTTATGTTGATTCTTATGGAGTTCCTGAATGGAAAAATGCTATGCTTTCTGTAATGTCCCCTTTTTGGAATTTTTTTAAAATGCCCAATTTTTCATTTTTTCTCAATTTTGGCTCTTGACTAGTTTTGACGTCTAGACCTCCAAATTGACCCAAATGCTTCCAAATTTTCTATGAAGGTACATGAATGATAATATAAATTAAATATAATTCTCATGTATTTTTTTTTACCTTCCAATTACATCTACAAACTTGTTTAATTTTCTATTCAAAGTAGGAGCTTTTACTAGCAAATTGGGGTTCCTATTTCCCCTGGGTAATTGCTGGAAATGGCTTCACAAATAATCCCAAAGTCACTTGAATTTATTAAAAGAGGATGGTTATGTGTAAGGTACCTTTTCAAAGTCTCATATGCATCATGGTTCAGTTTATACAGTCTGTTATGACTCTTTCCAAAACAACTCCCAAGTCACAATTTCGACCCTTGGGGAAAATGCACCAAATCTTCTCCCAATGCAATAAAAATGAGTAAAATGGCTTCCAATGATTAACTAATGAAAATGAGACTTGAAATAAAAATTAATTAAATTCCATGCATCACACATTTATCAGATATACATTCCTCCATTCGAAATAATAAGCATTACCATGGCATATATCAAAATAGAGTGGAAATGGTCATTGTTTGCTCATTAAAAGTCATTTTGACATACAAATATTGGGAATTTCGACTTGAAAATTTCTGAGAATAAATAAAATATAATATTGAACTGATTCCAATCATAAATGGACAATTAAGGCTCTCCCAATTCGAAATCATCAGCATTACAATGGTTCACAACAAGATAGTGGGGAAATGACACTATTTCTTCATTGTTCAACATTTTTACATGAATTATTTTCAGTATTTCAACCTGAGAGTATTATTAAAGTGAAATTCAGAGGATATACATCATAACATAAGATAATGGGAATTATATTCTTCCCCAAAGAGATCAATAGCTCACCCAAAGCGCAATCCCTCCATTGGCATGAATATGGTGTGAAAACTGAAAAATAGTTGAGAGAGAGTGCTGCAATAGAAGAATCCACATGATTTCCTGTAGATTAAACCTGAAAATAAGACTCCATTAAATCTCCATGAAATACCTAAGTGGCCTATACAAACACCAACTAGGATGGGAATCTTTCACCCTCGAAATTGGCTTAATCAAGAAAACTAGTCATCTACTAGCTCTCACAATTCACAAATGACAATTTCACAAATGAGAAAAAAATTATTCTCATGGATTATCCCTGTATTTTATAAAAATTATTGGTATTCTAAGGTTCCAAATCCATTCATAAACGAAATCCAAGTCGAATTGGTGTGGCTTCTCATGCTATGCAATGTGGCCTCTCTCTTCACCTTCCCTCTTCTCCCAAATTTGAGTAGGAGCCTCTTGGTCTTCTCCAAATCCCAATTTATACCTCCAATATTCTCTATTCAGGCCTGAAATTTCATTATTCCAGTATTTCATCCTTCAGATATGATTTGGGTCATAACTGTCATAGAATATCCATCATTGGTGTCATAGCTGTCATAAATGTAAGGGGAATCTAGCCAAGTGTCCATGAAACTCCCATTTGGCTCTTCCTCTCCCATGTAAGTTACAATTCATCCCAAATTATACCTATGAAGTATATGGACAAGTATATTAACATTATAATCCATACCAAAACATTATACTTCCCATATATTCAAATTTGCAAGAGAAAGATACCATTTAACATAGGAATTCTCGCTAGTGTGGGCCCCATAGTCTCCATGTGTCTTCATGCTCTATTGCCACTTCCATTTTATATTTTATTTATTTAATAAGATAAATTATTGAATATTTATCCCCTTATAATGTCTAAACATAATTTATTATCCCCCTTATTCCAAATCTGAAAGCTTCCACCCCCAACCTAGGAAACTAGTGATTTTCCTCCTTGGCAATTATTTGACTTTTAGCATCCATTTGACAACTTTCATGAATATGGAAGATGTGATTTGGCCATTGTGACCCAATTCCAAATTTGGGACATTAAAAATCCTCCCTTCCCCATATTTCTTGTCCTCAAGCAATTTCAAACATGGTTGTTGAAGAACCTGCTTTCTATATGATTCTTTGAAGTTGCCACTAAGCTTCCCACTTTGAGTCTTTGAGATTCCATGAATATTTCAGAGAGGAACCACCATGATTGCTGCTGCAATAATCTTATTAGCATCACCTTATTAAGTGGGGAATCCATCTCCCATACTTCTTGCTTCCCAAATAATTTGAAATCAATCGGACTAAAAACTATACCAGGGTCCCATTGCTTGCATTGCACTCCAATAATTAAGAGTGCTCTCCAACCCATACCATTTTAAAAGAGAATTCTTGGATTCCATTTTCTTGTATGCATTCTTCAAAACATCATGAGTGCATAATATATATCATCAAATTATATAAAAACATAATAAAAATGTACATCAAGGAGGTTCCTCACCAATAAATCATGAAAGTGCTTATACCTCCCAATGAGTAGACTACCATTTACCAAGTTCATACAAGCTTCAAGTGACCAATGAAATATGCTCCAATGACATAGGTGAGGATCCCATGTCCCACTATTCTTCTCCAAAGATATATAATGTGCATCAATATAATCAACCATGTGTTCTTTCATCCAAGGAGTGAATGAAGAACCTCCACCAAAATCTGAACCAAATAATGATCAAAGAAAACATGAAGACTTCAAGTGGATCAAAGAAGTCTAATCAATACACCCATAAATATGTATATCATCATGAAATAACGGAGGATTTTTCTTCCAATAATAATGTTCTTAAATCACATATCTCTTCACCCAAGTGTGTGATCAAGTTCCTCCAACATCAAATAGACTAGGCAAGGAGCAAGGAAAATCATGAGTCTCCAAGTGACTCAAGTGAACATCATAGGTGCACCCATGTAGATGTGTATAATAATAATGTAAACAAGGATTATTTTTCAAATGTAAATAATATGGTTCTCTAACAATTACATTATCAAAAGGAGAAATAGAATGTCCATGGTCTTCACGTGGCACCATCGAAAAGAAACCTTTCACCCATACTTCATTAGGATGACTGCTACAAAATTTAGAAGTGTAGGATGTAGGAGAAAGAACCAACTCACCAAAATGATCATTAAGTGAAAAATTTTCATAATGTGAAAGATCCATAGGGGTAGGATTATGCATCTCCTTCAAGAGTGTGGAACCTTTGTCATAGATTGGTTCCAATGTAGAGGAATCATGTTCTTCTTTAAAAATTGCATACCCTTCATCAAGAGACAATTCAAGTTCCTCTTCAACCACATCAAGTGTTTGGATATATTCAAGCACATATTCAAATACATCAAGTACATTCAAATTTCCAAATTTCTCATGATCCACCATGTCATGAGAATCCTCCAAACAATCTACCATTTGACAATCTGAAACATAGGAGGAAAAACAAGTGTCTTGCAACTTTTCAAGAAGTTGCTCATTTTGAATTGTGAGCTTATGAATAACTTCATTATTATTCAAGTGGGATTCATGTAAACATTCACTAAGCTAATGACATTTTTTCTATCAAAAAGCAAATACATGAAATTACCTTTGATGTTGCACATTTCTCTTTGGATCTTCTCCATGTCTTCAAGGAAGGATGGCTCCTTCAAGGAAGTAGCTCTCCAACAAGAATTTTATACCAATACTTGAGTGTCATGGAGTATTCTAAGGGCCTCTTGGGTGTTCTTTTCATTCATCTTTAAGGACCCTTCAAGAAAATGAGGCTCTTGCAAATTAACATCCTCGTCTTCTTCCTTCTTGCTTGGACCAACTTCATGAAGCTCAAGTGGTGATGGGGAAGTTGATATTATTTCTTCTTCAACTACTACAAGTTATTCATTTTTAGTTTTAATGGAAGTTTGGATTGCAGCAACACTTTCAAAATTGATCTCTATGTCACCAACATAGAGGTGTGAGCACCCATCAGTAGGTACTCCTTCATATTTCAAGCATCCATCAGTAGATTTTCTTTGGTCTAGGTCGATAATCGAATTTTTTTCAAAATTATATTCAATAGTATCAAGGTACTCTTCTTCCTTCTCATGTGATGTTTCCTCATCTTTTTCAAATTCATTTGGGAGTGAATTTCGATCCTCTTCATGTAATTCCTTTTCTTCTTCACCACCCACATAAATTTGTAGCTCCTTGGTCTCCTCCCTACTTGTGCAATGATTATTATTCCTTAATGAGTTATTATTTGAATTATTTTTTATAAATTCCTTCAACCAATCATTAAGGTCTTCACAATGAATAGTTTTATGTGCCAATTTGAATGCTTGATTAACCTGCCTGGACATATCATCACCACATGGCTTAATGAATTTATTAAATTAATATATACCATCCATAACTTCAATAGGTTCCAAGAACATGCTCTGATACCATTGTAATGTCCCCTTTTTGGAATTTTTTTAAAATGCCCAATTTTTCAATTTTTCTCAATTTTGGCTCTTGACTAGTTTTGATGTCTAGACCTCCAAATTGACCCAAATGCTTCCAAATTTTCTCTGAAGGTACATGAATGATAATATAAATTAAATATAATTCTCATGTACGTTTTTTTACCTCCCAATTACATATAAAAACTTGTTTAATGTTCTGTTCATAGTAGGAGCATTTACTAGCAAATTGGGGCTCCAATTTCCCCCGGGTAATTGCCAGAAATGGCTTCACAAATGATCCCAAAGTCACTTGAATTTATTAAAAGAGGCTGGTTATGTGTAATAAAAATTTTAAAAGTCTCATATGCATCATGTTTCAGTTTATACAGTCTGTTATGACTCTTTCCAAAACAATTCCCTAGTCACAATTTCGACCCTTGGGGAAAATTAGTTCTTTGGTGAAAAAGCACACTTGGGAACTGGTTCCTTGATTCCAAGGAAAGAATGTTGTGAATTGTTGATGGGTTTACAATACCAAGTTTATCTCCAAATTTTTTTTTGAATGCCACAATGATAATTTGGTAGCCAAATTTTTATCTTAGCAAGAAGGTATTGACTACATTGAAACCTTTTCCCATTTCAAAAAGATAAACTTGATTATGACTTATTCTTTCACTTGTTTCTCAGTTTGGATGGGAAATTTATCAAATGGATATAAATTTTTCCTTTATTCATGGAGAAACTTCCTAGTTTTGTGATAGATTGTAGTCTTGTTTGTTGACTGTAGAGGTATTTGTATGGTTTGAAACAAGACCCACATTCTTGGCATGACAAGATTGGTCATTTATTTAGCAATATTCACGTCAAACATTGTGAATATGATCATAGTATTTGTTGAGCCTTGGTTTCACCAATTTTTAAAGATAATTTAACCTATCAATTCCTTAACTATTCATTAATCTTTATTCATTTTATGATCTCTTTCTTACACATTTTCACATGTAATCCATTTTCCACCCATTGAAGTTTCATTTGAGAAATGACACTTATTTGGTGAATTTACTATGTTGTGATTGATTATTGGCATATACATTTTGGTTATTTAAATTTCTTCTACAGGTCACAAGAATATCATGGAACATTCAATAATAGAATAGAACACCTTCATAATAGATCGACACTCCCATAAATCCAGTAGCACCAAGTCTCAAAAATTCAATAGCGTTCATTCCCAGAATTTCAATAGCACGAGGAATTCAGTATCACTTCCATGTTTGGCTTGTTTGGAGATCTCATGAGTGAATTCAAGGACATGGGTATGATGCAGAAAAATGTCACCATGGTTTTCTATTGATTAAAACAACTCTACGAGCTTTATCTCTAGTAAATATCCTAGTTGAAATTCATAGTTAACAACTTTCATGCAGTCAAGAAACATGCACATTTTCTTGTCCGCTTCCTCTAGATGGGCGTTCCAACTCAATTCGTATGATGTTGAAAAATGAGTAAACTCTCCTCATCCATCATCAATTTAGTAGATTGTAACCATTACATCTAAGTTAAGCAAATTCCAAAGGATAATTGGTTGAGTGATCTCTCCATTTCAAGGGATGTGATTGTATAGTTGTAAGTTATTTCTCTTCATGATTTGTAATACGCAAGTATTGATACAGGAGCACATTATATTTGTAGTATTTTATGATCAATAATTTATTTCATGTATTGATTAGAACCACTTATACACTATAATTTTAACATGATTTGTATTTCTCTTTGGATCTAAAATACAGGACGTGATTGTTGTAGATCTCTAGCTACATACTATAGTTTTTTGCAGTATGTGTTAGAGGAGGTAGGCTCCCTATATCTAGTATACAATGTATGTTTATTTTCATTTACTATAGGTTTATTTCTATTGCATTTTTCACATTTTATTTAGTATATAAGTTGTGTTGTTTCCTTGAATCATTTCTTGAAATCGTTATTTAATTTTTCCATTTACTTTATTTCATTGATGCTTTCTATTATCAATTTACATACTATGGTGTGGAAATGAAATTCGTGTAGCATGTGTTTAATTTCTATAGAAAATATCAAACGTTCATTAATCTAGAGATCTTCAAAGAGTTGTGAGGACACATGAATTGAAACTACAATGCTAAGATGTTCTGATTTTAATTTAAATATTGTTGTTTTCATTTGCATTAGTTCATATTTCAGTTTGATTAAGCTACATGAATTAGTTAGGTTGGAAAGTAAACTAATATTTCAATTGGTTACTAAGTACAAATGATTACTTCATCTCATAGATTGTGATTGGTTTTCATAAGAACTATATACTTGTATATCTAAGTTCAGTTCCTAGAAGTTTCTTGTCAAACAAAAGTACTTTAAATTTCAATATGATAGCTTATAATCTTCTTTATCTAGTCCTACATATATTTTTATTACACCTCACAAGCTTATGAGAATCTAGATTAATAATTTAATGTATATTAAATTTAAGTAATTATATTTCTCAATAGTATTTTTGTATTACATGTTCACGATGGTACTTTAATTATGGTATTATAAGTTGTTATTTAGTCATAACTAGAAACAATGTTGGCTTGATTTTGATCTTGAAGAAAAAACTTGTAGATACTTTTGAAATGACCGATCTTGATTTGTTGCATTTATTTTTCGGTTACTCAAATTTTGCAAATGAAGGATGGTATCTTCCTTTCTCAACCAAATATGCTTTCAATATTTTGAAATGATTTAAAATGAATGGTTGTATGTCATGTGCTACAACCTATCATTGATGTGCTAAATTGTCCATGTACTGTGACTCTCCTTAAGTTAAATACTCAAACCAAAATTATTAAAGTAAAACTTAGATGTTTTGATATTCAAAAAAGAAATTAATTTTTACAAATGAAATCTATATTGTAATTGTGATTCTAAATAAATCAATTGCATCAATTCATACAAAAATATCAATTAATGTATAAACCCACATACGTTATAAGCAATGGAAAAACACCTGCACTATCTTTTGTGATAGCTATCCAAATTAGGGGGCCTCCTCGCTAGGTAGTTCTATAGGGGATTCAAAATATCAACTCATGAATTCAACAATAGTAAACTTTAATTAATCATCAGTTTAGAATTACAGCAGTGGAATTCTTCTTCTATGAATTATGTCAGCTCCAACTCTCTTCCAACGTACTATCTTTACAAATTATAACTACTATACTTTATAGAATGTTTACATCAAAAGGATTGTCTTCAAAATCATCGATCCTCATTGTGTTGATATTGATCGACAAAAAAAGCCAAAAATGAGTTACACCACTCAATGAAGACAAATCAATACATGAAATGATATACATGACCAATAGATAGATATATTTATTACTTATCAAACGATTTCATGACTACAAGGATGCAATAGTGGTTGGAAACTTGGATATTCAACACACAATTTGGTGGTTGGTCATCCATTCAAACAAGGATTTCTACATGAAATGAAGGCCCTAAATCCAAATAGATAGGAAGGAATCCATGTCGAGATGTCAATGAGAAAAATCCATATCTTCATTTTTAATATGGGAAGGAGGAAGTACTCAAATCGATGAATCCACTACCAAATCTCACCAATAGGATATCCAGTAGTAAAATGGGGTTCTTTTCTAACTTTGTTACTATTGGAAGTCTTGTAAGCGAAAAACTAATTTCCTACAGTTTCGATAGTAAAATATGTTCCTCTATGGTTTTGGTACTAAAGCACATTCCATTCAATTATGGTAATAGAGCATGCTCCTGTATTTATAGTAGTATATTAGTATCTAGTAGTAACTAGGTTACTACCAGGAATTCTATATACTACACAAAATACTATGAAATGTAGATTTAATTACCCAAAGTAAACCTCACTCCAAAATGCATGTCAAAACATATGGAATTATGCTGAAGAAAATGATTAATTACCTTATATATATTATGTAAAATAGATTATGCAATAGAAAATATGATAGTCACAGACGGTAAAATAGTGATAGGAATAAGGAAATATGGTTCAAGAAAAGGGGCCATATGATATACACAAATAGATCAAAATTAGAATTTAACATCTCCCCTCGACTCAACGTTTTGAATTTCATCATGCAAAAAATACTCTCAAAAAGTTTATTTTTTGACTCCTCTTTTTCTTAAACATGTTATGCAACCTAGACTAGAATTTCAAGGTTGGATGAAGCAATCCACTCATCCATATTATTTTTCTTGAAAATATTCAATTTCAGCCTCTTGTTTCGGTTCAATAGATTTTTTATATTCTTATATCATTGCTTGCACCTCTTAACAAAAATATGTACTTGGAAACTATCATATACCTCTTATCCCTTGGCTGTGCATTCCTCCTTTTGAGTGTCTCATTTTCTTGTTTGATATGTCTATCCAATAATTTATATTCTTTAATCACGTGTTTTAGCTTATTCACATTGTTTCTCCTCTTCTACTTCTATTTTGGAAATTAAGGGGAATAAGTTGGGATACAAGGTACTACTTATTCAGCGTTACCAAGTTCCTATAGTCACGGGGACTTAACTTAATGAACCTCTCACATAGCATGTGCGATCGTGGGATATTGAAGAATACCCTTAATTTCTAGAGATATTGACCCAAACTCTTATTGTTGAAACACCCTCCCAATACTTAAAACCTCCTCCCCACCCCTTTTTATACCTCAATCCTTATAAACCACCCTATCCACCCCTACCTTAAACCCCTCATCCCCCCAATACCTGTAATATATTGGTTCAATTTTTGATAATTTTAAAACCCACAATATGAAGTAACGTGATAGGATATTGGTAAACAAGTGAAGCCCCCGTGCCTATAGTACAATCTCACCAAATTCTAAATAACATAGTTTAGGGGCAATCTTTATTGCTACCCTAGACATTCCTGACTCTATATCTTCCGGGAAATAGGTACCAAGGCTTCTATGGTTAAGGATTGATTCCTTGCTTTCTTTGGTGCAATTTTGTTGATTATTAATTTTTTTCTTTTGTGGCTTTTTTTTAGATTCCTTAAAAGGAGAGTCTTATCTTATTTGTGAGTAAATATAGTAGTAGATAATTTTGTTGCTTCTGTAAGTGGCGTTTTTCATAACCCCAAATTTTCACAAAAAAATAATTTTTTTAAAGTAATATAAAATGACTTGCATTAAGTTGCTTCTAGCTCTACTGATGATTTACTTTTGTCAAGTAGGTGAGAAAGCAATGTTCTAAATCGGGGCTTACTTAGCAATTGCTAACTCAACTAGATTTTTTGGTTCTTACAGGTTCAACAGGTAAAATTTTGAACAAGTAGGAGTTTATTTTTACATTAAGTCAAGAAGTACTTCTTTAGCATAATAAAATGCTAGAGTGTAAATTGATTAATAGAAAGTAAGGCTATGATGAGGTAAAGTAACTTCCTTTGCTTCTTTTGGATCTAAGATAGTATTTTAATTTAGTTGTAAAGACCAATATTCTTAGCATACTTAGTGCCTTTATCCAGAATGAGTTCTACTTAAGTTTCTTTATATTGTTTTATACCTAGTCACTTACAGAATCTATTGATGAGCATAGGGCTCACAGTTTAATATGGAAATACTTTTACTGTAGCATAAGTTTACTGCTATTGTTATGTTTAATACTCAATGTACTACTTTATATGAATGAATATAATCCTATGATCCTCAAGGAATAAGTTTACCATGTTAGTTTTTCAACATTTAAGCTAGCATTATGACAAGATCTTTTCACTGAGAGAATAACAAGCACAACAATCACATAAGCACATCACAAGAGACAAGAGACACAAAGATTTTAGGAGGAGAAACCATAAATGGAGAAAACCCCTCAACTTCCTCTAAGATAGTATCACCACAAGATGTGAACCCAAAACAGTAAGATGACCTTCCTTCACAACAACAGCCTTCTGTCTTCTGTCAAGCCCAAGAATTTCCTTCTCCAAAAGTGCGCCACACTTGAGAGAGCAAGAGAGTTAAGTCACCAGTGATAAATAGAGAGACACACCCTCTCTATTTATATTAGTCCGTTCACTTAAGTTGCCATTTCACACGTAGGCTCAACCCTAATAATTACTACTCGAGCCTACACCTTAATTAGTGTATAATAACTCAAGTGCCCCAAAACTGTGGGGACTTACCTAATGACTTGACATGACTTGATTACATTATTAATCCTCCCGATCGGAACATCGGGGCATGACCACATGACTCAAATACATAATAGAAACATCCCGGAATAAAGATCGGGTTACAATACATAGAATACATAGAAGAATACATTCCGAAGTTACATATACATCAACACTCCCTCTTAACTAGGAAGGTATTCTTTCGACACAATTTTCTAGCACTGGTCTTCTTCTCTGCATCAACTGGATCATCTGAGTCATCTTCATCTTCAAGTCATCCTCGTCTTCAAGTCATCTTCGTCTTCAAGTCATCTGGATCTGGATCATCTCTCGATCTGGATCATCATAAAATGGCATCACTGGATCTAGATCATCACTCGATCTGGATCAACATCACTGGACTGGATCTAGATCATCACTCGATCTGGATCACTCGGAGTCATCATAACTGGATCTGGATCATAGCTTGATCTGGATCTCCACTGGTCATCATCAAGTGTGTACTATATCGTCATAGGAAGTTCTACAGAGCCAGTCCTTTTTCATACTGGATGTAGGCCCACCACCTGCAGGTCTTCATCATCACCGGCCATACTGTGGAATCCTCAGGACTTATTACGTGCGTCACAAAACCTCGAAAGAGCATCCTAGGATGTTAAGAGCACACAGCTCTACCTATAGGATCTCCCAGGGCTCCGAATTACATGTGACCTCACCACAAAACCTCGCAAGAGCATCCCAGGCTCTTACGAGCACACAGCTCTACCTATAGGATCTCCCAGGGCTCCGAATTACATGTGGTCATGGCAAAACCTCACAAGAGCATCCCAGGACTGATTACGGGCACACAGCTTAACCTAACGGATCTCCCAGGGAACCGAATTACATGCCATAGGACAAAACCTCGAAAGAGCATCTGCCAGATATCCCAAGGAACCGAATTACATGCCATAGGCAAAACCTCGAAAGACTATCTGCAGATCTCCTAGGGCTCCAAATTACATGTCCTCCCAGAGAAAAACCTCGAAAGAGCATTTTCCAGATGTCCCAGGGCACCGAATTACATGCCATAGGCAAAACCTCGAAAGACCATCTGCAAATCTCCCAGGGCTCCGAATTACATGCTCATCTGCACAACCTGATCCACGGCCATAGAGTATCAACCTGATACTCACCATACATCATCTTGATGTACTCATGATCATCCTGATCATCATCACTGCAACATCCTGCTGCATATCTGATCATGAGGGGAACACATCCCAACAATCACATCAGAATGGCCCCCAGTCCTCCTCGACTGAGCTACCTGGTAACTGATCAGGCGCCTCCATTCTCCTAGAGAATGGCAGTTTCCCTTACATCTTTCCTACTCGACAGAATGGCCAGCACTCACATCTGACATGGAAAGAACTAAATCCTTTAGCCATGAACAGAATGGCTCTGCCCTTACATCTGACCTGCTCGTCAGAATGACACAATCCCATCCAATGATGGAAGACTCTCAACTCCAATGAGGAGATATTTCTGCACTTACATCTGCCATGGAAGGAACTAAATCCTTTAGCCATGCACAGAATGGCACAGCCCTTACATCTGACCATGGAAGGAACCAATCCTCTCACCATGTCAGAATGGCTCTGGATCTCATCACTGTCTCTGGGAGGAAGCCTCAATCTGGAGAACACCAAGTCTCTCTCTGAAGTACTCAAACTTTAGCCTAGCCAATGGCTTCGTCAATACATCAGCTATCTATTCCTCCATCGCAACATACAGGAGCTTCACTGCTCCTCTCTGCACCATATCCCTGATATAGTGATACCTGATCTCAATATGCTTCGACTTGTCATGGAACATTGGATTCTCTGACAACTTCACGCAACTCTGGTTGTCACAATGTATACAAGTAGCATCCAACTGGAGATCAAATATATCAGACAGTAGCTTCTGCAGCCATACTTCCTCACAACTAGTTGAACAAGATGCGACATACTCTGCTTCAGCTGTACTCAGTGCCACATAGGATTTCTTCCTGCTAAACCAAGAGATCACACCTGATCCCATACTGAAGCAACATCCTGAAGTACTCTTCCTGTCGATGGAACTGCCTGCCCAATCAACATAACCCTCCAGGTTAATCTTCTGATTCGCATCGTACTTGAGTCCATAATCAACTGTACCCCTGCATGCTTTGCAACCATCAGGTGAACATGTCTCAATGTGTTCACAGCGAAGCAAATATTTGGTCTCAGGTACATCAAGGACCCAATCATCTGACGATACATCGTAGCATCAACCGACTCTGATGAAGCATCACTCAATAGCTTCATGTTCGATGCCATAGGTGTGCTCATGCAGTCCGTCATCCTGAACCTCTTCAGGATCTCTACTGCATACTTCCCTTGTCCAAGGAAGATTCCATCTGTACTCTGCCACACCTCCATACCTAGAACAATAGTGCATCGACACATAACAGGAGCATCACTGGTCTTCCATCTTCAACCTTGGATCACAGGTTGGAATCCACTTTACTCTCAGTAAAGCCTAGAATCATCAGTAATCTACCCATCCTGTCATACCATGTTGAACCTCAAGATCTTCTGCAATCACTCCCTCTGAAGCGGAGCATCATACTCCCTCTTTCTTTCGTACTCTATGCACTGAAACATTCTGTACCAGAGTGACAAGTAGTATCCATCTAGGATCACTGGATACTAAGATCCTCTATCTTGAACTTCTTCAAAAGTTCATCTTTCACCCATCTGTGAGCTTGTCATTCTCTATCAACCTTGTAGCAAAGGTTAAGATATTCATCAAGCTCATCATGTATGTGATATCCCATGGGTGTCTTCTGAACTCGTACAAGGCCTTCTTTCATTTGCACACATGATTATGCATGTCATGTGACTTCACTTCAATTAGCTGTAAATGTTTCTTCATAGACTATGCCTTATCTTCGTGAGAAGCCTCATGCTACGAATCTTGTTTTGTATCCCACGATGTTTCCATCTACTGCATGATGGAACTATGAACTTCTCTTCAGGTCTCGATAATACGCCCTGACATCATTCTTCTTGAACTGGAAGGTTTTGCATCAATGATGTCACTACATTCATCATATTATTCTTTGTCTTGAAATGTCATCACTTGTTATTCGGAACAAGTCTTCATTCTTCTTTGCTTGTAGGCGATTATGTATGCAATATTTCCTACAAGTCAAATGCATTTATATGGTTAGAAACATTTCATAAGGAATATTCATACTGGCAAATACTTATGCATTAATATATGATCATGCAACTACTTTAGCCAATACAACATTCATCCATATCTCACTGAAACTTTCTAGATTCCTTCCATATCTACCAGTACAACATTGGGATTGTGCACTAATCCAATATGTCAGCAAAGAGGTTTCATTCTAGATAAGTAGCAATGGAGAATTTGTATAGCACCATGAGCTACTTACCCATCACATGCATATTAGTAGTATGCTGTCATTAATGCAAACATCCTATCATGCATAATACAACAACTGAATATAAACAAATGCATAACAAAATCATATAATGAAATGACAATTGAATACTTATCTTTATTTGTTTCAAGGGTAGACTCCTTCTTGAGCCTTCAGCTTCATCGTCTTCTTCATTCATAGTCGCATCGTTTCTTATCCAAATGCTGAGGGGGATAAGAATTTCTTCAAGAGTTGAGTTCTTCATATTCCTCATTGCTTGAGGGATCTTCTTTGGATGGAACTAGCTTGATCTTCAGTTGCTCCCATCTTCTCTTCTCTTCTTATGATTCGAGCTTCTTCTTCTTCACGGAGTCTTCTGAAAGTAATCACTTCCTTCTGGAACACATTCCTTGAATGAATTAATTCTACGATCCTGGGAGGCCATTCAAGGTGGCCATCACCACTTCTGCATTCTTCGCCACTTCTTTTACCGCTTCAAGTTGTTCTTGATTTGAGAGACTCTTATGACTGCATGGTTTCTGCATCCTAGATCTTCACATTATTCAACTAGTTTCTTTAGGTCATATTTTGATTTTGTTCTTCCCTTCAAATAGCTTGAAATCCAGGAAGACCTTCAACAGCTTTGCTTGCAATAGGTAGTGCTCTGTAATGCACATGTGCAATCCTTCTATGCCAAAGCTCATTTGGCTTTACTATGTCATGGATCAAGGCTTGTTCTTGGATGTCCCTTCAATTTGTACAAGCCTCCTTCTTGTTCTCCAATCACTACCGCACCATCGATAGTCTTTTCTTTTGGCCATATGATGACTTAACCATCTATGAATGCAATCAGCATTCCTTTTACATCAATGCTGAAACAAAGAATACTTCTTTCATTGTTAGAGACTTACCAGAGTCTAGCTTGTATGAAGATTCCCCACTACCTTTTATTGGATATTGGTAGTCATCTCCTAGTTTCACCTTGTGAGGTGATTCATGTTCTGACAGTCTCACAAAGGATTCCTTGAATCCCATCATATGTTTGGAAGCCTCATTATCTATGAGCCAATCATCACTTCCATGAGTAATGTTACCTGTGAGAGCTGATATCAGAACATATTCATCTTCACTTGAAGAATCTTCACTTTCATATCTGGATCTCTTTCTGGATGGTTCATCATCCTCTGCAGCATGAGCATGATGTCTTCTTTGGCCTTGTCTCCCTCTGAAACTGGAACCTCCATACTCATGTAGGTGTCCAATCCATTTTCTTCAAAGAGATCATATACTTCCAGGCTTGGAAGTTGTCAACTTCCGCAATCTTTTCACTAAGCTTATGTAATATATCATATTGAAATGAGAACCTCAAATGGAAATAGCAATGGATTAGATCTTACCGATTTGAGGTGTCTGTCCTTGTCCCGGAGTTCGCTGATCTAGGGTTTGTTGCATAAACCCTAATTTTCAAAACTTGGAATCTTTTAGATCTGATTTGATAAATAGATATATCTCTTCAAATGGAGCTGTCCAATGTACTACTTTTTTGAAAACAGTGGAGGGAAGCTCCCGGAACAGGAAGCCCTAATTTTCTGATTTCTTCTGCAGACATTCCTGTTACTATTTCTATGATATCTCTGAAATTACTAATCCTCTGTGTATGAAATTTCTCACTAAGGTAACCTCGCATGTCCCGGATCCAACAACATAGGTTTCATTAGAATTGGTTTCACCATTTTGTATTTATGATCCTTTTCCCAAGGTGACCTGTTACAGGACTGTTCAGAATAGCGAAGTTGTACGGCATGCCACATGTCACTGGTTCATATTCTGAGTCTGACCTCAAGACCAAATAAATTAAATTCCGTTCCCTTTTTGTAACATCTTCAAGAATTCCATTTGGACCTCTGTAGCCCAAGATATTGCAAATATCCCCAGGTGTCCTGTTTATAGATGATTTCTGGAAGAGGATGGAACCCTATCTTGGAGAGACCATATCTCCCAGAATATAGCGAATCAGAGGCTTCCCTTTGGACACAGTGTTCATAGGGATTTTATATTTGGCCCCTGAAATTTTCATCTTCTGAGACTTCGTCAAACTCGGAATATAGTGACTGTACCAAAACTTAGCAGTTTTAGCATTTAGGGTTTCTCTAGCTTGGGATCAAACTAGGGTTTGACTTTCCCAGAGTTTCACCCAACCAAATTTCTTGATCCAGGTCTCTAAACTTCGGTTTTTATGAGGATAAAAATCCTATGCAGGTCTCACTCAAAAATTCCTCTTCTGTATAAATCCCTAATTTCCACATCGAAACTGAAAATGCTTGAAATTGAATTCCGTATCGACAGAACGATGCACCATTTAATGGAGAGTCATCTTAGCATACTTTTGCTGAAAATATGTGGAGGAAGATCCAAAAAATAGGAAGCCCTAGTTCCTGTAGCTGCACAATGTCTTCTTCTTAGGTTATCTCTGATACCATGTTAGTTTTTCAACATTTAAGCTAGCATTATGACAAGATCTTTTCACTGAGAGAATAACAAGCACAGCAATCACATAAGCACATCACAA
>LPNX010969510.1:145383-223383 GCA_001517045.1 Pseudotsuga menziesii
ATATAATAACTCAAGTGCCCCAAAACTGTGGGGACTTACCTAATGACTTGACATGACTTGATTACATTATTAATCCTCCCGATCGGAACATCGGGGCATGACCACATGACTCAAATACATAATAGAAACATCCTGGAATAAACATTGGGTTACAATACATAGAATACATAGAAGAATACATTCCGAAGTTACATATACATCAACATACCATAGATTACATAGCTCTACTTTTAACTCTTCTTTATTAGTGAAGAATATCAACTTGTTTATTTGTATATAGTTATAATTATCTCCTTGCACTACTAGACATCAAGTTATATTTTTTTATTTCTTGTTAATCACTATGCCACATGTGTTTTTGTAATATTACATTACCATAATGTTAATAGTGTTACTAAGTAGTTTTACTTATATCCTTAGGTAGTCTTGCTACCTTGTAATTAACATGGTGTGGTATAATAAATGATTTGATTTATTATGAGTTTGGTTCTTCATAGAAAACAACAATAACACTAACCCCAAGAAGGGATTAAACTATAACACTATCAACTTTATGCAATCGTAAGAATTATACTAGGGTGGAAATACTACCTAGCAATTACCTCCACAAAGTTAACTATAGATAAATGACTTTATCAGTTCTGTTCTTACATAAAACTACTCCTAAAACATTGCTTAAATCATTGAATACAAGGTTTATAATAAGAGCAATTAGAAATGCAAAAGACTAAAGATTGAAGGCATAAATTCAAATATTGATCACGATATATATATACTTTTACAAATGATTGATTGTATTGTTATCAAAATGAAATTGATAAGAACTAATTTAATACAAAACAATATCATTAGTTGCATGGTATATATGATTGGCAATGATATGATTTTCAATCAACAGTGCAGGTTTGACTATAGGGATCGACCCACTTTTGATTAAAATTTTTGATGGGAAGGTGGAGGAGTCTCCACCATGTAATGGTTAATTTAAAACTAAAAAATGAAACCCTATGCTCTTCATTTTCCATCGGGGTTTGCTTTGCGCTGAGGGAGTTCTTCACGGCCATGAGATCCCTACTGGTTCACCGTTTGCTAGCTCCATTGTTTGTAGTATAGTACTCCATTATTTGTGCAAGTGTTAAGGGATTCAAAGTTTGTGATTTAGTTCTTTCTATGAGTTGTTGGAACACGGTGAGAGTGATTTTAGAACTCTGTTAGTAGCTCGAAAATTGGAATAGTGTTACCCTATCTCTGCTTGTGACTTTCTCTAGCTTCAGGAAGATTAGAGGAATAACCTCGCTACCTCTGTCACAGGGTTGACACGAGGATTTGGTTTCTTCTAGATACAGTTACTCGAACTGGTTCAAATCTCTTGTCGGCTCCAAACCTCTTATTTGTAAGTAAAAATCTTCACCCTGCACTCATATCTTTTATTAATTTATAGCTAAGGTTTTTAATACGATGAATAAAATTTCTAACTATCGATTTGGCTTGAACATGTAGATTACAATCACGGCTTCATATTTGAAGGCATGCCCCTCCAGCATTGGTTGACTTCATGGCCTACAATGGGTAATCCCCAGTCTTTTCGTGGCATCTCCCTACTTGCAAATGGTTGTTGGAAGGAGTTTACAGTTGGAAGGAAGCATGGCTTCGGTTCCTTCAATGTTTTAAATGTTTAGTATGTTGTTACTCTAGTTTTACTTTTAAACCCTTGTTGTTTATGCTCGGTAATACTAGCCCTTGAGCCGTGATATGTATTTTGTTTTTTGGTTAAGACTTAGCCTTGCGGCTCGATAATGTAACAGAGTTGGTTTTTTTATTTTAAAGAAAGGATTCGTTAAGCTTTAAATTTCCATTTGAGCTCTATCTCATTTTGCTCTTATATGTGAACTGTCATTTCGTCAGCTTGTAAATAATGTGTTTATTTTTCTGTATAAAAGATTTATAATAGATATTTACTTTCCAGAAAATACTATGATCAGTCTAATGCATGGATTGTAGCCTTCTAGTTAAATTTATTACACAGTTAAAAATGTAACTGGTTGTAACTTATTACAGGTTAAATTGTATTTGAATAGATTAGTTAAAGGGGTTTTGACCCTTAGGTTTTCACAGGTATAAACCTGCCTGGTTTAAAAATTTTAAAATGCACAAATATAAAATAATTCTTAGTTATTTCATTTATTATTTATAAATACATTTATTTTTATTTCCTACTCTATGATTTATAATTATTTGGAGCTCTGTAGAGAAGAGAATGTTAACTCTAGAACTCTGTTTATTTTACGTAAATGAAGGGTTTATAAATGAAACCTTAATCTGGTTTTTATTAAGTAATAGTTGAGATTAAGTTAATATTTTAAAAGAAGAAAATGTTTAGTTATTAACTTGTTTATATACTTTCTTAAATATTAGTTAATATCTCCTATAAAATTTTATTTCCTATCAGTATACTATTACTCTAATACTAGTGTAATTTACTATTTCTTTTACTTGCATTTTCTTTTAGTTAAACTACGTAAAAAAAGTAAAATATAAACAAACATAACACTACTTTTTCATTGCATTTTAAAACATTGAAATAAAATTTACTCTGTTTACATACAGATACAAAAACATATCTACTATTTCCATTCTCTTAAGGATTATTTCATTTATTTAAAGCATTCTAACTGTGCTAGAGTACGTCCTGGTTTCCAGGTGTGGAAAAACATAACTTAGAAAATTTAATTTATTTCTATTTCATTATTCTCTAAACCATTTTCATTTCTATAAAAATCTAATAAGAATACTAAATATAACATTTCACAAACTTTGAACTTTTAACATTCAGGTAGCAAATAAACTAAAATTTATTTAACTAAGACAGTAAAATAAAATAACATAGAGACAGTTGAGGATAAGATGACACCAGCTTGAGGAGGCCATTCCTCCCTACCAATCTTTTGGAGAGTGCTCAAACAACACTTCCTCAGGACCCCCAAGCCTGTTCCTGGTCTTTCTCGCTGAGAAATGGGTGGAGAATGCAACTATAGAACCCTCTATCACCTGACTAGTTCAATACCTCAGTAAAAAAATCTACTTTTAGCAGTATGATCTTCAGTTTAAAAGCTGCAACTAGATCAATCTCAACAGTTATCCCCTCAAACTCTTTCCAAATTCCCTTCCATTGAATTTCTCTGAAGTAAATTCATTCACCCTGAATGATCACTCCTCTAGAATGAGTAGCCTCAGCTCTCTTCAATAGGAAATTTTATAGAGATGCCTAGGTCTTCTGGGTCTATTTTCATTAATTGAGCCACCTGCTTTGATTCCACTTCCTTGGGGAATCATGACCACAAATATAGGGATGTTTCCATCTGCAACATTTGGAAGTGGTTTGAGGATGCTGCCACATGTCAATTTTCTCTCCACCCAGTATTCTCCACAAATTTGACTAGTAAACACTCTTTTAACAACTCTCCTAAACTGTTGTCTCCTCATTTATTTATTTATAAATAAAATATTCTGAATTTACATTAAATATTCTTGACCCCACTAGTCATCAATTACAACTTAGCATAAAATTTAACATATTGTTCCTCAAATAATATAAAATTGTTTTTACAAAATTGGGGCATGTGACATACACACCCCCTTAAATTATAACATCGTCCTCGATGTTATTTATTCCTCGTCCTCATAATTCCCCTGGAATAGAATTGGATATGCATTCCGCATATGACTTTCAAATTCCCAGGTGGCTTCCTCTAGACTAAGGTGCTTCCATTGCACCTTCACCTGACCAATGGTGCGGTTCCGAAGTGTGATCTCCCTCCACTTGAGGATACAGTCCGGTTCCACCAGAAAATCTCCTTCGAGTTCCATGTGTACATCATTCTAGTTAGTAACATGAGTAGCATCATGCACATATTTCTTTAATGCAGAAATATGAAAAACATTATGAACTCTTAAATTTGGTGGAAAGGCTAACTGATAGGCTACCTGTCCAATCCTGGACAATATTTCAAAAGGACCATAGTAACGAGGTGCTAGTTTGGCACAACTACCCAACCTCAGAGAGCTCTTTTTGGATCTCACCTTGATGAACACATGTTCACCTACTTGAAACTCTTTTGGAGTTCTTTTAAGGTCTTCTTGACTTTTATGTCGATCTTGCGCAATTTCAGATTACCTTGTACCTACTTTACAATTTCTTCCATTTCTTTCAATAATTTAGGACCTAATACTAACATGTCCACCGAATTACTCCAAGAGATAGGAGTGTTACATTTCCTTCCATACAAAATTTTGAAAGGACTAAATTTGGCTGAAGTTTGATAATTATTATTGTAAGCAAATTCTACCAGGTGCAAATAATCTTCCCATTTACCTAGCTAATCCTTTACATAGATTCTTAGTAAATCTTCCAGTACTTGATTTACTCTTTCAGTCTGTCCATCAGCCTGAGGATGGAACGAGGTACTAAAATTTAGTGTAGTATTTAATCCTTTAAACAGAGATCTCCAAAAGTTACCTATAAATTTAGGGTCTCGATCTAAGATTATAACTTTCAGTATCCCATATAGTCAGAAAATTTGTTTTAAAATGATATCAGCGATGTTTGCAGCTTTATAAGTAGTTTTTACAGGTATAAAATGGGCTGGTTTACTCAATTTGTCAACTACTACCATTATAGAATCATTTAAGTTTTGATTTTTTGGCAGTCCAATAACAAAATCAAGACTAATTATCTCCCATTTCCAGCTGGGAATGGGAAATGGCTGAAGTAATCCAGTTGGATGTTGATGTTCCATTTTTACTTGCTGACATTCAAAACATCTAGCGATATATTATGCTAGTTCAGTCTTCATGTTTGGCCAAAAATATTATTTTCTTAACATAGTTATAGTCCTTTGATAACCTGGATGGCCTGAGTAAGGAGTTTTACGGATTTCGTCTAAGATTAATAGCTTAACTTTAGGTACATTAGGTACATACATTCTTTCTTTATACAGTAAAAATCCTTTTTCATTCAAGTTGTACCCTGTACTTAGACTTTCTATTGGATTTTCTTTTGCTTTTGCTTGTGATTTTTTATAAATTTCATCTTGTTCTAACCCTGATTTAAGCTGTTCTTCCAGATCTGTTGTATAAGTGCTGATAACTGCTGTAAATTTCAACTTTTCATTTCTACTTAATGCATCAACACCTTTATTTTCTTTCCCTTTTATGTGCTAAATTTCGAAATCATATTCACTTAGAAAAGCTAGCCACCTAGCTTGTCTAGTATTCAGGTCAGGTTGATCTAATATATATTTTAATCCTTTATTATCTGTCATTAGAATGTGTTTTATTCCAATTAAATGATGTTGCCACATCTTTAGAGCATGTATGAAAATAGCTAATTCTAAGTCATAAGTTGCATAATTATTTTCATGAATTTTTAATTTTCTATACTCATAAGCAATAACATTCCCTTCTTGAGTCAATACTCCGCCTAAACCATCATTGCAAGTGTCAGTACACACTATAAAATCTTTATTTGGATAAGCTATTATTAAAATAGGTGCGCTGGTTAATAAGGTTTTTAACTTTTTAAAACTATCCTCACACTTCTGATTCCAATCAAATTTCTTTTTCTTTTTCTGCAAAGAGGTTATCGGATTTGCGATTTTTGAAAACCCTTCAATGAACCTCTAGTAATAACTGGTAATTTCCATGAAGGATCGAACATCAGTTATGTATTTAGGAACTGGCCAATCTTCAATCACCTTTATCTTTTCAGGATCCACTGAAATTCCTTCTTTAGTCACCAAATGACCTAAGTACTAGATTTTATCTTTAAAGAAGTCACATTTACTAAACTTTGCAAAGAGTTTATGATCTCGTAACTCTTGCAAGACAATTTGTAAATGTTCCTTATGTTCTTCTCCAGATTTTGAATAAATTAATATGTCGTCGATAAACATGACCACAAATTTGTCCATATATTTATGCATTACATTGTTCATTAGACACATAAAAATAGCTGGAGTGTTAGTAAGCTCGAATGGCATGCCGACAAACTCGTAATTTCCATATCGATTCCTAGAAGATGTTTTAAAGATGTCTTCATCTCTAATTCTAACTTGGTGATATCCAGACCATAAATCATTTTTTGAAAACACCGTGGCTCCACATAGTTGATCAAACAGATAATCTACGCGAGGTAATGAGTATCTATTTTTAATAGTCATCTTATTTAACTGATGATAATCTATGCAAATTCATAGAGTCCCGTCGTTTTTCTTAACAAAAATGATAGGTTCCCCCCAGGGAGACACACTGGGTCGAATGTATTTTTGTCAATAATTTATTTTAATTGTGACTTAAGTTCATTAATTTCTAGTATATTCATCCGATAATTGGCCTTTGAGTTGGGTACTGCACCAGGTACCAGCTCAATGGTAAAATCTAGTTCCCTTTTCGGAGGTAGTCCCATAATTTCTTAAAGAATTACATCTGCATACTCCTTTAAAATTGGTATATCCTCCAATTTTAATTTATCTATGTCGTTTAAATTTTCCTCATTGGTTACTGTTACTGTATAAGCTTTACAACCTTTCCTAACAGCTCTCTTAAGCTGCAGAGGAAAAATTTTCCTTACGGTTGTTTTTCTAGGGATTCCCTTTACACTTGTTGATTTTCCATCATTATTTATACAAGTAAAAAAATTTCATAGCAATTTAAGATCACCCTATGCTGCTCTAACCAATCCATACTGATTACTATGTCATAAGAACCCAGAGGTAGTACATTAATCTTTACAAAAGTTTCAAAATTATCCATAATTATTGCACATTTCTTTACAAAACTAGTTACCTTCATCTTTGCACCAGTAGTGAACTGAACCAACTAAGAACTTACAAATTTTTCAACAGCAAGTTTACATTTTTCTACCAAATTAGGTGAAATATAACTTAAACTAGCTCCTGGATCAATTAAAATAGCTATGGGTGTTTGGTTTATCTTACCTTCTACTTCCACCATGGAAGTTTGATAGTCTACTTACCGGTTCTCCAAAGCTACATTGATCCTAGGCATAGTCCTCGCTAAATATCCAACAATCATCTTCTTCTATATTGTATGGATATTACTGACAGTCTTTTTCCGATTAGGATAGACTGAGGCCTAATGTGGGCCATTGCACTCCCAACACTTTATAGGTTCTTTTTGTTCAAATTTCTTTGTGTAATTACTGTGATTATTAGCAGACTCTTTACTCTTTTGATTCTTCCAATTGTTATGTGAATTATTCTTATTCCCTTGGAAATTCTTATTTGAAATTTTTTTGGCATTATTATTTTTAGAATTCTGATTAGGCATAAACTCTTTCTTCTTTTGATCATAATTATTATTCTTTTTGGCCTTCCAATTGGCCATACTTTCATTTTTCCGATTCTGTTCATAACAAAAATTGGCTTTCCTCATAGCTTATTTCATAGTTTTTGGATTTTCATGCTCAATCCTATCCTTTATGTGATAAGGTAAACAGCTAAGAAACTGCCGTACCTTTGGTTTTTCATTCGCAAGGTATGGTACATACCTAAGCAGACTTAAAAACTTACTGTTCAAATCTTTCATAGTCATTGTACCTAGTTTTAGCTCATAGAATTCTTTAGCCCTTTATTCATAGTACTGTTCAGATAAAAATTTATTTTTAAAGTACTTCTTGAAGGTACTCCAATTTATGTTCTTCTCTTTTATTCCTTTCACTCTCTTTAAATCTTGCCACCATATATCATCCTTTCCTGAAAGATTATAGATAGCCATTCTAGCCTTTAATTGGTTAGAATAGTTATAAATCTAGAAGTACTTCTTCATCCGAAATAGCCAGGATTCCGCTTCATCCCCCTTTTCAGTTTCTCCATTAAATATTGGCCGCTTGATCTTTTTAATAAACTCTCCAGAAATTTCTTCATACGGTTTATATTTTCTCTTTCTAGTATGGTGGTTATCCTCACTACTATCACTAGTAGAATGAGAATTACGTTGATCACCAAATACTTTGGAAGATGAGCTACTTTCATTTTTATTCTGTTTAGTCTTTTTATACTTATGTTGGTATCCTATATCTTTCGAATCAGCTCTTTTACCCCTACCCTCAGTTTGAAATATTTCTATTAGGATCTGATTCAACTCCTACTGAGCTCTCAAAATCCTCTCATTTTCTTTTTTAACAGATTCCATTTCAGATTTTAATTCTTTTACTATTTGTAAAAGTTTCAAGGAATTAGTTGTTATATCTTCTTGTATAGGTTCTCTTTGTAAATTTTCTTGTTAAGTATAGGGAGATTCATCTTCCGCATATTCTTCCAGTCTTTCCATACTTGTTGTTTAAACTCAAAAACAAATTTCTCTGTTGATAACATTAAAAGAAAACAACATCAGCAAAATGAATTAAATTCACTGTTTCATATATGCAAGTTGAGCTTCATCAAGGCCTAGTGTTTGAACCTTGTGCTCTGATATCACATGTCATAACCCCAAAATTTCACAAAAATTTAAATTTTTTAAAGTAATATAAAATGTCTGAAGTTGCAGTTTAATAACTGCTAGTGGTTAGCGGAAAATGAAACAGTTAACAATATGTAGCGAGTAACTTTAAACCCATAAAAACTAATACCATTTTAATTTTGGTAAGTTATATAAAATGGCTTGCATTCAGTTTCTTCTAGCTGTACTGATGATTTACTTTTTCCAAGTAGGTGAGAAAGCCATGTTCTAAATTAGGGCTTACTTGGCAACTACTAACTCAGCTGGATTTTCTGGTTCTTACAGGTTCAGCAGGTAAACTTTTGAACAAGTAGGAGTTTATTTTTGCGTTAAGTCAATAAGTACTTCTTTAGCATAATAAAATGCTAGAGTGTAAATTGATTAATAGAAAGAAAGGCTACGATGAGGCAAAGTAACTTCCTTTGCTTATTTTGGATCCAAGATACTATTTTAAGTTAGTCATAAAGACCAATATTCTTAGCATACTTAGTGCCTTTATCCAGAATGAGTTCTACTTAATTTTCTTTATATTGTTTTATACCTAGTCACTTACAGAATCTATTAATGAGCATAGGGCTCGTAATTTAATATGGAAATAATTTTACTGTAGCATAAGTTTACTGCTATTGTTATGTTTAATACTCAATGTACTGCTTTATATGCATGAATATAATCCTATGATCCTCAAGGAATAAGTTTACCATAGATTACATAGCTCTACTTTTAACTCTTCTTTAGTAGTGAAGAATATCAACTTTTTTATTTGTATACATTTATAATTATCTCCTTGCACTACTAGACATCAAGTTATAATTTTCGATTTCTAGTTAATCACTATGCCACATGTGTTTTTGTAATATTACATTACCATATTGTTAATAGTTTTACTAAGTAGTTTTACTTATATCCTTAGGTAGTCTTACTACCTTGTAATTACCATGGTGTGGTCCAATAATTATTTGATTTATTATGAGTTTGGTTCTTCATAGAAAACAACAATAACACTAACCTCAAGAAGGGTTTAAACTATAACACTGTCGACTTTATGCAATCGTAAGAATTATACTAGGGTGGAGATACTACCTAGAAATTACCTCCAAAAAGTTAACTATAGATAAATGAATTTATCAGTTTTGTTCTTACATAAATCTAGTCATAAAACATTGCTTAAATCATCAGATACAAGGTTTGTAATAAGAGCAAATAGAAATGCAAAAGACTAAAGATCGAAGGCATAAATTCCAATATTGATCATGATATATATATATATTGTTTTACAAATGATTGATTGTAATGTTATCAAAATGAAATTGATAAGAACTAATTTAATACAAAAAATATCATTAGTTGCATGGTATATACAATTGGCAATGATATGATTTTCAATCCACAGTGCAGGGTTGACTATAGGGATCGACCCACTTTTGATTAAAATTTTCGACGGGAACATGGAGGAGTTTCCACCATGCAATGGTTAATTTAAAACTCAAAAGTGAAACCCTACACTCTTCATTTTCCATCGATGGTTTGCTCTACGCTGAGGGAGTTCTTCGTGGCCATGAGAGGCCTGCTAGTTCACTGTTTGCTGGCGCCATTGTATGTATTATAGTACTGCATTATTTGTGCAAGTGTTAAGGGATTCGTAGTTTGTGGTTTAGTTCTTTTTGTGAGTTGTTGGAACACGGTGAGAGTGATTTTAGAACTTTGTCAGTAGCTCAAAAAATGGAATAGTGTTACCCTATCTCTTCTTGTGACTTACTCCAGCTTCGGGAAGATTAGAGGAATAACCTCGCTGCCTCTGTCACAGGGTTGACATGAGGGTTTGGTTGCTTCTAGGTATAGTTACTCGAACTAGTTCAGTTCTCTTCTCAAGTCCAAACCTCTTATTTGTAGGTAAAAAGCTTCACCCTGCACTCATCCCTTTCATTAATTTATAGCTAAGGTTTTTAATACAATGAATAAAATTTCTAATTATCGATTTGGCTTGGACATGTAGATTACAGTCACGGCTTCAAATTTGAAGGCAAGCCTCTCCAACCTTGGTTAATTTCATGGCCTACAACGGGTAAGCCCCGGTCTTTTCGTGGCATATCCCTACTTGAAAATGGTTGTTGGAAGGAGTTTATAGTTAGAAGGAAGCATGGCTTCGGTTCCTTCAATGGTTTAAATGTTTAGTATGTTGTTACTCCAGTTTTACTGTAAAACCATTGCTATTTACACTGGGTAATACCGACCCTTGAGCCGTGATATGTATTTTGTTTCTTTGGTTAAGACTTAGCCTTATGGCTCGATAATGTAACACAGTTGTTTTTTTTTTTTAAGAAAGGATTCGTTAAGCTTTAAATTTCCATTTGAGCTCTGTCTCATTTTACTATTAGATGTGAACTGTGGTTTCATTAACCTGTAAATAATGTGTTTATTTTTCTATATGAAATATTTATAATAGATATTTACTTTCTGGAAAAGACTTTGATCAGTCTAATGCATGGATTGTAGCCTTCTTGTTAAATTTATTACACAGTTAACAATCTAACTGGTTATAACTTATTACATGTTAAATTATATTTAAATATATTAGTCTAAGGGGTTTCGACCCTTAGGTTTTCACAGGTATAAACCTGTTTGGTTTTAAATTTTTAAAATGCACAAATATAAATAATTCTTAGTTATTTTGTTTATTATTTATAAATACATTTTTTTTTATATTTCCTACTCTATGATTTATAATTATTTGGAGCTATGTAGAGAAGAGAATGTTAACTCTAGAACTCTGTTTATTTTACATAAATGAAGGGTTTATAAATGAAACCCTAATATGGTTTTTATTAAGTAATAGTTGAGATTAAGTTAATATTTCAAAAGAAGAAATTGTTTAGTTATTAACTTGTTTATATACTTTCTTGAAGATTATTTAATATCTCCTATAAACTTTTATTTCCTATCAGTATACTATTACTATAATACTAGTGTAATTTACTATTTCTTTTACCTGCATTTTCATTTAGTTAAACTAAGTAAAAACAGTAAAATATAAACAAACATAACACTGTTTTTCCATTGCATTTTAAAACATTGAAATAAAATTTACTTTGTTTACCTATAGATACAAAATCATATCTACTATTTCCCTTCTCTTAAGGATTATTTCATTTATTTAAAGCATTCTAATTGCGCTAGAGTACGTCCTAGTTTCCATGTGTGGAAAAACAGAGCTTAGAAAATTTAATTTCTTTCTATTTCATTATTCTCTACACCATTTTCATTTCTATAAACATCTAATAAGAATACTAAATCTAACATTTCACATACTCTGAACTTTTAACATTCAGGTAGCAAATAAACTACAATTTATTTAACTAAGCCAGTAAAATAAAATATCATCTAACATGTTGAGGACAAGAAGATAATAGCTTGAGAAGACCATTCCTCCCTACCAATATCCAAGAGAGCTCTCAAACAATGCTTCCTCAAGAGCCTCGATCATGTTCTTGGTCTTATTGGTTTAGAACTGGGTGGAGAATGCAACTATAGAACCCTTTGTCACCTGACTTTTTCAATACCTCAGTAAAACAATATACTCTCAGCGGTATGATCTTCAGCTCAAAATATGCAACTAGATCAATCTCAGTAGTTATCCCCTCAAACACTTTCTAAATTTCCTTCCATTGAATTTCTTTGAAGTAAATTCATTCACCCTGAATGATCACTCCTCTAGAATGAGTAGCCTCAACTCTCTTCAATGGAAAATTTTATAGAGATGCCTAGGTCTTCTGGGTCAGTTTTCACTAATTGAGCCACCTGCTCTGATTCCACTTTCTTGGGGAATCATGACCACAAATATAGGGAGGTTTCCACCTGCAACAGTTGGAAGTGGTTTGAGGATGCTGCCACATGTCAGTTTAATCTCCACCTAGTCTCCTCCACCAATTTAACTAGTAAACACTCTTTTAATAGATCTCCTAAGCTATTGTCTGCTCATTTATTTATTTATAAATAAAATATTATGAATTTCCATTAAATATTATTGACCCCACTGGTCATCAATTACAACTTAGCATAAAATTTAACATATTGTTCCTCAAATAATATAAAATTGTTTTTGCAAAATTGGGGCATGTGATAGCATTGCATGAGGTTGTCCTACATCCTCGAACTTCTTATCCATTCAAAATTTATTTTTATTTATATGGGTAGTTGTAATCTCTTTATAGGGATACTTATCTATTTATACCTTGGTGGTTCTACTCTTTTTGGAACATTATTCCTCTATTCCGATTGTCCTTCTCTTAAGAGGCATAATTCTATCCTTCTTAGATGATTCCTTCTTCTGCTAAGATATAAAGGATCTAGAACAATTTTTTTCAAACCCTACCTAGAAAATGAAAAGACTCTAGGTTTGATTCTTTTTCTTAAAATTGTCTCCCACAAGTAATATAACTAACTCATGGTGGAAAATATTGGTCTCAACATTTTTCAAGTCAGCTTGTACATGCATGGCCATATTGATTAAACTTCTCCAAAAGAAAAATACAAGGTATGTATTTTGTGTTCCTTGAAAATGTAGAAGGAATCTTAAATGATACAAAAACATGACAACATACCTCCCTTCACATGCAATGTACTTCTTAATGACAAAGAGAAGATCCTACCATTCTTAGTTGACCCACATGGATTCCCTCACTCCAAATTGAGTCTTGGTATTTTGATACAAAAAATTGATTGGAGTCCAATTCTTAGATTTTTTACTCTTGACCCAATTCTTGCCATATTGTGGAAGTACTAAAAAATGTTCAACAATAGTTTTTCTACCAAGCAACTTCCCCATTGAAGGTTTCAGTGAATTCCTCGATGACTTTGATATTATGAACCTACATTTTTTCACAAAATGACATCCATACTCATCCTAAAAATATTATTTACATCTTGGTACATTTTTAAGGAACTTTCCCCCTTTTAGCTCATACCTAGGCATTTTATATTTCTTCATGGATATCTATTCAACTTCCCATGATTTGAGCTATGGAGGATCTATTGGTCCCGATATTCTACTAACTATAATACCCGATGAGAAAGATGGAAGAGTTGACACTCAGGTTTTCGTTTTGAAGAATGGTGATTAAATGATATAACTATTGATTTGAATCCTTCACATGATTGAAATGAGTTGATTAAGTCTGAGGAATATACCACATCTTGTTGCAAATACTAGTCATAATTATATACAGTGGTAGAGTGAGGTTAAAATATGTTGATCACAATGTATACAAAACATAGCATAAAAGATTCAGAAAGGTACATTTTTAAAATAAACATTAATCTCCCATGCTTCAACACACATACAAAAATGATAATTAACCTTACCATTATTACCTTAGGAAGATAGATTTGGCCTGCTGAGATAGGTGTATTTAGTAACAATCATGTTGAAGATGGTGTTGATGATCAACCAAAGTCAGAATATCAAGTAGTAAATCAATCTACTGGAAGCTCTAATTGTCTATAGGAATTTGGAGATATGGTAATGGATCAATATGATGAAAACATGATGGAATACTAGAATTGGTGGATCCAGTAATAATATCACCTAATGTTGTCACCAAAGGATTACCAAAATTAGGAGATCCAATGGAAAGATGTGTTAAAAGAAGCTTTGATTGACTACCCAAATCATAAGTTCTAGTAGTAAATACTCTACAATGAAATGTGATGGGTTAATAGAATTGAAATTTTGGTAGTAAAATGTTGTGCTAAAATATCTAGCAAACTACTAGAATCACAGGATCTTGTAGTAAACTAGCATTTTGCTAACATTGAAGGACTACTAGAACTAGGAATTCCTACAACGAACTGATGTACTAATGATACCCATGCACACTACTAGAATTCTACAATTTTCTAATCCATATAAATCTAGTCCCATAGAAAGTATGGTCAATTGAATCAAGACTGAAGTTTGATCATATTCAAGATCTATATCAAAATACACTATGCAATTTTGTTAGTCGATTTAAAATTTCTAAACTGATATTGGTAAATCTTTCAAGAAAAATTAAACTTAAAAGCTAAGAAACACATTTTCTACATTAATCAATACTTAAGAGTGATAACATGAAAATTAATTGTTGTGGAGTAGAGGAAATATTGAAGGTTAAATAGACATAATTGGTTTCCACAAATATTTGTAATAGGATAGCCTGCTAAGTCACTGGAACAATTCTATCACAGTCGATCATATCCTACCTTTTTCTGAGGCTTCCCTCTTTACTCATTCTAATAGTACAATTGTATTTTTTATTTGAAAAATAAGACCAATGAAATATGTATCTATTTCATAAATAAGATGAAATCACATGTCTTCAATGTTCCAAAACTATGGTACAATTTTCGTCATGTGAATAAATGTATTGAAGTTGAACATGAGGAAAATTTGTCGGATTACCAAACATTAATGTATTCTATTAATCAATGTGAGACAAATATACATTAATTCCAATGAGATTCAAGATACCTTAGTACATATTCATAGGTATGGATAAGATGAGTTGAAGTCAGGTCACTTGTAAGATCTGATGACGAGGGGGAATTGATGCATTCCCACTATCTTCCGCAAGAACCTACCATTAATGCATGTAAGACTCAAGGTACTATCTTAATATATGACCTCCATCCCATATAATGTGTTGTAGTCGATGGAATGAGGTTGTTAGCAATAGGTCCTTAATGAATATTCCACTAACTAGCATGATTTTAACACAAATAATTCTAAAGAATCATAATTTTAAAAGAACCAATACCAAACATGCTGAAACAAATGATGAATTATTCCCACCACAGGTTTGGTTTTCTAATTGAATCCATGGCTGGCTACATAAAGAATTGGGTTTAACAAGTAAAATTATTTTTATCTTTACTATTTTTTCTATCTTCTATTATTTATTTTTTCATATTTTACGAAAAGAAATATAGGAAGAATAAGAAGGGGAGAGAACGATAAGGTCACCCTTCTCTCTTACCACTTCCATCTCATCATGTTGGAAAACATCTGTAACACATTCATATTTAAATATGGGTTTATGGTACAACCTCAATCAATGTCCATTTACAAGAAAAGAGACTCGATGTTTGTCAATAGTTTTATCTCTTACTATTGCATTGTCAAAAATATATTCTACCTCATAAGGCCCCAACCGTTGAGTAGTTAGTTTTCCTTTAAAATTTTTAAACTTTGAGAGAAAGAGGAAGACCCAATCACCTATTTTAAACTTCCTTTTTCAAATAAATTTAGCATCTCATTTGATTCTTTGTTGTTGGGAAAGAGTTGTCTATTGAATTCCATCTTGTCTTATCTCATCCAACTCATTGAGTTGAGAAACCAGCTATTGTTGTGTGTTTGAAAGACTCATACATAATTGAACTATTGTCTTAAAAGTTCTGATCTAAAACTCAATGTGAAGGAGTACTTGCTTACCATAAACTAACTCATAAGGTGTAAATGATACAGTGTTCCACCAAGTAGTTCTATAAGCTCATAATTCCTTAGAAAGCTAATATTCCCACTCTCTATGATGATGTTAAATTGTTCTATTCAATATCACTTCTAGTACATTATTAGTGGATTCCACCTTCCTGTTGGCATGTGGATGGTAGGGAGAATAGGTTAGGTTATTAATTGTGTACTTATAAGTAAGAGACTGAATGAGCTTTGATGTAAACTGAATTCCTTTATTAGTGATTATTTCTCCCGGCACCCCAAATAAAATGAATATGTATTCATATAGGAAATATGAAACTAATTGTTCATTAGTTTTCAGAAAATCCTTGGCCTCCACTAATTTGGTAACATATACAGTGCACACTAGAATATATCTCTTCTTCCTTTCCATTGTAATTATAATCCCAATGTATTCCAAATCCCATTTATCGAATAGATCAAATAAGTACTTGTGGATTCAAAGTAATCTCATCTACTTTTACTAATCACCCCTTCCTCTAACAAGCATCACAATTCCTAACATATATATTAGCATCGTTCAAAAGGGTATGGAAATAATACGTAGAGTGAAAGACCCTGTAAGTTGTCCTTTTGTCAAAAAAATGAGCCCCATAAGGTTCATCATGACTATATTTTAGAATATCAACGATATCATCCTCCTAAACACATCGTTAGATGATGAGATCGACGATGGTGTCGAAAAGATATCCCCTCATCCAAGAATTGGTAGCACTTAACGAGATAATCTTTTGGTTCTATCTGGATGTCAAGTGTTGTTGTAACTTTCCTATAAAAATATAGTTGTCTATATCTAAATACCACTGAGAATGATTAGATACAATGAACAAATGTTCATATGGAAAGTTATCATTTATAGGATCAATCTACCTTCATTTTTTGTTTCTAGAAATAAAATATGTGGCTAAATTTTCCTGACCAATCCTATCCAGAATGATGATATTGAACTCTTGTAACAACAAAATCCATCAAGTAATCATTACTTTAGTAATTGTATTATTCATCAAATAATATATAGAAAAATAATTAGTATGAATAAAATCCTTATAGCGAGTGACATAATTCCTAAATGTATTAATTGCATGAACAACTACTAAAAACACTTTCTATGTAACAATATGGTTAAGTTAAACAAGTGCAATAATATTTCTAGTAAAATAAATAGCATAATATAACTAGTTTCCCTTTTGTCCTCAAACAACCCCAAGGGCCATACCAGATACATCCATAGAAATGTAAAAAGGAAGGGACCAATTTGCCCCTTCCCCAACATAGGTGTAACTGAAAGTTTCTTTCTGAGAGTCTCAAAATAATGTTGACAATAGCCTTCCCAAGTGAAATGAATGTCCTTTTTAAGGAAATTAATCAGTGTCATTGTTAACTTTGTAAAATTTTCAATGAATTGTTTGTAATAGCTAGAATATCCGAGAAGAAATCTTACCTATTTCTGAGACTTTGGCGGGAATTTTTTAAATTACCTCAATTTTAGATGGATCAAATTAAATCCATGTAAAAGAAATTATATGCCCAAGAACCACCCCTTTTTTCATGAACATTTTAAATTTTGTCATTGCTTAAAGAAAGATGAGTGCATTGGCATTTTACAAGGAATTTCTCAATATTTCCTAAGGCTTCCTCAAAAGAATCACTATAAGTAGTAAGTACATCCATATATACTTAAACACATTCATGAATCAAATCTTAAAAGATGCCTAAGACTATTCTCTAAAATGCTACAGGAACATTACACAAACCAAATGGTAACACTCTATAAGAAATTTTACCCCAAGAACATGTAAACATAGTCTTATCTTGGCCCTCATATGCAATCTGAGTTTGATTATATATCCTAAATCCATCTAAAAGGGAAAATTCGTTCTTATAAGCCAATGTGTCCAAAACATGATTAATTAAGGGAAGGGGAAATTAGTCTTTGATGATGGATTTATTAAGTTCTATGTAGTTTATGATGATATTTTGCTTTCCATTCTTTTTTGGCACCACCACTAAAGGTGAGACCCACATGTTGTCCAAGATTGGATATATCGAATTTACTTCCAACCATTTCTACAAGTCTTCTTTTACTACCTCCGAGAGAGTTAGGTTCATACACCTTTTACGATGCCTGACAAGATGAGCATCATATAGGTGTCATGGGAACACATATTAGGGTGTATACCTTTCATGTCATGATAGTCCTAGGAAAATTATTTTGTGATTTTTTTCAAAAACTTCAATTAGTTTGTTATGTTGAAAATTGTCAAGATAAGAGTTAATGTAGAAAAACATATCTTGATGAATCTCAACATAATTGATAAAGTTTTCAGAATTCAAGGAATTATCCGGTACAAAATTTCATAGTAAAGATATAGAATCCAAGTCACTAGTTTATTGTGTCTCAGCGTTCAAAATATGATATAACTAAAGGGACAATAAATTATAATTATAGAGAAAAGTGTTGACCTAATCATATTTCATAGTTCCTTCAAAACACATTACCTAATCCATTGTAAGAATAATTTGCATAATATATTCATCATTATTTTTGTTGTCAATCCAGAAAGTGTCTTGTAGATCGGTTAGATATTTTGAAAGGGGGTATAAGGTCACTTTCTTGATAGAATCCCCATGCAAGTTAAACATGTTTTTGGACCCATATCCTATAAAATCATTAACATTTGCAAGACATTGTCTACCAAGGATTGCCATGTGTCTCCATGAAGAGGAGTTTGGTAGTAGAATCGTAAAATCCTCCAAGTAATCCTAAGAATACAAGTATACAATAAAATAATCCAACATTCCCTTTGGTTTGATCTTGGAGCTATAAACTAATACTTAGATCGTGGGTGTTGGACAAAGTTTAGGAAACTTAATTTCTCCATGGTCTGCAAGGTCATAATATCGATGAATGCTCTTAGCTTGATGAGAATCCAATTGATATGAACTGAAAAAATTGGTTTATTGGGATCTATATAATTGTCCACAAGAATATGCCCAGACATCAAACCAACATATTTTCCTATAAATTGAATGGTCTATAGTTTGTTATTTTTCCTCCCTAGTTCCTTTAGGATGTGTTCCCTCAATTGTTTGGAATAGACATGGACATCCTTTATGGCTTGTCGTATGGGTAGTTTTTTTAAAGTTATAGAATCATGAGTCATTCTCCAAGCCAATATTGTAGTTTAGAATTGGTACTCATGCGTTGAGGTAGAGATCCTAAGTTGGACTCATGAACTTGGAGTAAAATTCTTGGGTTGGACTCAAGAATGAATAATCCTTATGTGTAAATAGTAATCCTCATGTGTTGAGGTAAATGCTATGATATGTCAAAGTGATGATGCTATACAATCTTGTTGGACATGACTAAGGACTTGGATGACAAGTCAGATCCTCATGTGTTGAGGTGGGCCTCATCTGTAGAGGAAATGATTTTCTAGTTGAAGCATGCATGATGTGTGACATACTACTAACCATGATCTAACTATTAAGTCTTGTAATATCCATGGATAAGACCCTTGGTTGTTTAATGTAAATATTTGATTTCTTTAATATAAGCTATAAACTGGATTCAGTGGTGGAAGAACGTTGAAGAGAAAGGGGATTAGTAAATTCACAAAGGGAAAGTGAGGGGGTGTTATATAGCCTAAAAGGGGGCTAGGTCATAACCCTGTCAACCCTGTAAACCTTTAGAATACCCTTTTTAATATTTTATTTAGCCTAATACTTTGTTAAAACATGTTTAATATTTAAATTTCGTTTATTTTTCTAAGTTTGATTAAAAGGGTGGTTAGAGGAGGATTAGGTGGAAAGTAAATGGTGTCCATAGACATGTTGTTATTGTGGGGAAGGATTTCCCATGCAAGTAGGAGGTTGTATGATGCAAGGGTGTGAAAAATAAGGAAAATGGGAGTGCGTGGAGGGAAGGAGCTACGTGTTATGGGTGGAAAGTTGGAAAAACGCATGCACTTGCAGAGGTTGAAGATGGGCAAACGAAATTTGTGGAATGAGTGTGCAGAGGGAACGAAATTGTCTTCTATACAGGGGAAAGGATGGTGTGTTAAGGATCCCTACATTGGGAGAAAATCGTGCTTTTGAGTTGAAACCTAAGAGTAACATGCAGAATTGGCGGAAGGTGCCGAATTGTATGAACCGAACTTTTTTCCCTGTTTTATTTTGTTAATTTGTTGGATGATTTCTAGGTCATGGTTGACTCAATGGAAAATTATGCATAAACCTCTTTGGTTGAGTTCTAGGGTGCTAAGTAAGAAGTGAATAGTTTCACTATGGTTCCATTGGAAGGAGACTAGAGTGGGAAATTGTATTTTTTGGCATGGAATTTGCCATAGACAACTTCTTGTATTCTTATAGACTTGTTTAGAACCCCTATGTTTGGGAGTGTGCTCGATTGATTCTTCCCAAGTTGGAAATGAATTATAGATCCCTTTCTTTGGGAGGTGTAGTAGAATGATATTTCTTGGTTGGAAATATATTACAGTTCCCTATGTTGTGAGTGGTAGATTGTTATTTCCTCAATTGGAACTACTTTTTGGATTCCTACATTTGGAATTATAGCCCTGTTATTTCCCGAGTTGGAAAGAGATTGGGGTAACAGAATAAGTACTCTAGTGAATTTACAAGTCGTAGATTAGGGGTGGTCTATAGGAGATGAAATAATATAGGCCAAGCAGATACCTATGGTTAGGTGGATCCTGGTAGCCATGAATCCAATTACCATTAATGACTTTTAGACAAGTGTTCATGGTTTAATGATATCTTGTAATTACTCAGTGTGTATGAATCTTTGAGTTAAAGAAAATGTGCATGTGGTTATGCTGGAAACTGCTTAATGGATAAATTATTGATAAGTTGTGCCTTGTGCTTGATAATTCCATATGTTTATGGTGTTTATCTATTCCTCTTTTGGAATGAATATCACTTAGATGGGGCTTGAGAAACCAAGTTTTTGAATTTCTAATGAATGCTGATGAATTCTATTTTGTTGATGTAAAATACATAGTATGAGAATGTGTATCCTTGTTAATGGTCCATGTTTTTAACATATAAAATCAATGTTATGTATTTGAACAATGAGTGAGTATGTTGTTCATGATTGATTGCTGGTAATTATTTGCTTAAGAGTTGTTATGTAAGAACTCTATATAAAAGGTGGTTGGAATGATTGTTAATAATGCTATCTATGGGAATCTCGAACTATCATAGATAGTGTTAAGGGTCCTTTGTATCTATATCATGACCATGATTTCTCAACCTTGACAAATGTATTCTATTTTGAGTCATTGGAAGGTTGTAACATGATTATTGTACTCATCTTAATAACTTGTTCATTGTTATAGGATTATTTTTGTGAAAGAAGCAAAGAGGGCCATCGTTTGTATGGAGTTTTCAACTTCATGAAGATTGTGTTAAAATTCATCATTGTATTAAAAGAAAAGTTTATAATTCCCTGAATTATTTATAAATGCATGAAGGGAAATTATTACATGTGTTAAACTTTATTTCTGAAAAGAGATGTAGTACCATGTAATATTGTGGGGTTCCTTAGCTTATATTAGACTTGTTTATTTATACCTTTGGCATGCATGAGAATGGTGGTTTGGTGGGAATATTACTTTTGTGAGCTGTTTGGTATTTAATTTTATCTTTTAGGACTAGATGGTTGTAACATTTTATTGCTTGACTAGTCTAGTTTGATTATTGATCGAAGGTTTGTAAAACCAATCGGTTTTGGTCTGTTAGGGCATGGAATTGGTTATTTTATTTATGGAAATTTTTTCCTTTCTACTTAGTTAAAATCTCGTTGTGTATTTCATGTATACTCAGAGATTAATATGTGTTTTTGTCGGTAATATTTGATGCCATATTCACGGCGAAAATCCTTTGTATTATGTTTGTTTTTCCTTAGGAATTTTTCAAAAAATAGGTAATTGTTGGCCTAATTTTATTTGGGAGATCAAAGGAATATAGATCATTCATTGTTGTGCTTATTAAATTATGACCATTGTGTTAACACTAGAAAATTACCAGAGGTTGTGAAGGATATTACCAGGTAACAACAAAACCACTTTAAAAGAGAAACCTAGCTTTTTTCTCTTCAAAGAGGGATCTCTCACTGAATATTAACAAGGCCATATATGTATAAGAATAATTGTTTGTAATTAATAATATTTAATGAAATATAACACATGACCATTCGGTTATGGATTCAAGATATGAATATAGATAAACAGAACTTATGCATGGAAGTTTTAATAGAGGCAAGGTAGCTACTCAGTCACAGTCAAAATTTGATTGTCTTTTGGAAAGAGAAGAACATGAACAAACCATTAACAAAGAGCATTATAAGAATGAATTTTGTATCAACTTTAGAAGAAAGGCTTGGTGAATATATGAAAAGAACAGCTAGAGCATAGTAAATATGATTTCTAATTTGTTATACACTCATTTCAGACATGGAGGAATACATAATGGAAATATAAAATGGAAAAACATTCACATGAGAAAAAGAAGTATAGACTACAACATTGAATAACACAAGAATTTTAGCAAAACGCCAACTCTCACCTCTATAATTTTTATTAAAGAAAATGCTCAAATACATAGATCCTCAAAATATCATGGGTTCCAACCCTTGCTTAATCAAAATTCTGAATACTTATACATTGCTCCTTGAGCTGAACAATAACCTAATTGTCTATTGGTTTAAACAATTTAATACATGTGTCAAAGTGCTTGTCTGTTACAAAGAAACTCAGAGATAACAAAATTCTTAACTAAACGAAATTAAAATAACATTTTATCATAAAAAATCCTTCGTTGAACTCCTCGATGTCTTCATAAATGTATCTTATACTTTGTTGATCCGTACTGCTTAATTGTTCTCCACTGTTTCGGCTTAGGAAAATCAGCAACAATCATTTCATGTGCCAGAACTCTAAGATCCATGCTCTCTATGTAGGAAATATTAGGCATCTTGGCACAAGTAGCTTTAAAATCAAATAGTAACTCAAATTCTTCAGCTAACTTACCAATTACGACTCTTCCAGACAGATCCTGCTGCATATCTTGGAACTTGCTATGATCTGACTTGCAATTTACCAACTTCTCCAGATATTCCTCTTGAGATAATAATGGTCCCATTTCCTCCCAAAAGAAAGGAATTCCCCTATTTACCAATGGATTGAATAAGTTAGTCACTTCTTTGACTCTGTAACTTATAATGTCAACTTTAGCTTATACAACATCCAACATCTTGTATTTTCCAATCACCTTTCTAGCCCAGGATGCAATGACAACTTTGTCTTGGATATCAAACCTTCTGACCTAATATTCTGATAAGGAACTCAAAAATTTGATAGCATTCTGAGCCACTTCCATTGGCTTCTTATTCAATCCCTACTTTACTATCAAAATATTTTGTCTAGCTGCTTTCCAAGCACTCTTCTGATCTACAATAAAATCTAAATAAGGTCTAAAGTTATTATCTTCTTTGATAATTTCGTACCAAATCATATGCTTGGCTCCTTTCAAGGCCATTTGACCAACCACCTTCTTTGTTATCTTAGTGTTCTAATTTATTAACTCTTGACATCTCTCCTCCAGTTTCTTCTTTTCCTCTTCTTTTTTTAAAGCCATCTCTTGAAGGTTTTTGTTCTGTAACTTTAACCCTGTGAGCTCTACATCTTTCAAGTTCACCTAGGACATTGCTTTAGAGAGAGATGCTACATCTACTTCTACAAAAGGAGTAGTAAATTGATCTTTGGCTTCTTCACATTTCTCTTGTAATTCTTTTTCTTTGGTTTCCAGCTTTTCTTTCAGGTCTTTCTCATTTTCTACCAAAAGATTAGCATATTTTCTCACTGCTTTTCTTTTTCTTCAAGATTTAACAGCTTGGATTTACAATCAATCAATTCAATGTTCAATGCTTCTTTTGCCTTCTCAAACTCTGTCAATTCAAAAGTTTGAATAAGTTGAGTGGAAGGGATTTTCAGCTACTTGAACCTCTTTCTCTTTTTCATCAAATAGCTTCTAAGCCACTGCTCCTTTGTTTGATTTCCCATCAACCTTCAATAAATCATCCTGCAAATTTTTTATCTTGATCTAAAGGGCCTTGTTTTCAACCTTTTCTTTCCTTAGGAGGTCCTCATCTTTCTTTTTGTTTGTCTCCAGTTTAGATACCTACAATGTGGATCTGAGCAATCTTATATATAAAATATCACTTGTTTCTCTATGTAAATGTATTATATCTGTGGTAGGTATATTTTCTAAATTCTCATTCACCTATGATACCTTATTGCCAATAGTAATGGCCAAACTTAGGGTATCTTTGGCATGGTCCCTTATAGCTTTCAATGTCACATCTAGCTTGGGGTGACTGTCTTACTTCCTCATATAATTTCACTATCTCATCAAAAGTTTTATCAACCTTTTCCTTGCAAGTGTTCAACCATTCATCCTTTGATGAATAATTATTTGGAGTTAATCCATCAAACACATATTCTTTAAGTTCTAGACCAGTTACTTTGGGTTATTATTGTTTCTTTTTACCTTTCATACTATTTTTCTTCACCTGCACCATTTTTCCCACTAGTTCAGTTTTCTGCTTCTTTGATGTACTAGCAGTGTTTATTTCTTCAGTATCCATACAATCTAAATGATCTCTCTTCTTGAAGGTCCTTGAAAAACTCATTAAGGATGATATATTACCAGTAATTGTAACTATATTAGAAAGATCCATTTGAGGATAATTATTTCCAGGTAAGGAAGATACAGAGTCTTGTCGCATGCTAACATTATCTGGAGCTTTGTCATAATAATCTTCCCAATTAGCTGCATCGCTAAGTCTAGGTACTTTAGTTTGTTCAAAAGGCTTATTGTTATTTTCCTGTCTTATTTTGGAAATTACCTAGTGTAGACCATAGTTGATTGTAGTTCCCAAAGAAAACCCCATGCTCTTGAGCAGATTATCAATTATGGGTAAAGCAGCTTTACTTTTAACAACATATGGCCCTGCCTCCCAGGGAAATTTCATATCCAAACTCTTCCTGAAGTTTAAAATGTGTTCCTCTTCAACTGTCATCTTTCGTCTAATAAATTCCAAAGAGAAAATATTGGTTGTTAGAAAGGATGGAAGGATATAAGGTTGATGCACAAATCCGTACAATCTTATAATGGTTTCAAATTCTGAAAGGAACCAGTCCCCTATCATTTTACTAGGGGAAAGCTGCAACATTTCCTTCATCTATGGTAATACTCTGGGCAATCTCTCCTGAAAGAAAACACTATATATTTCTGCCATCAAATCATTCATAAAATTGCAATAATTCTGGGTCATTTCATCAGTAAGTACCAATTCAGGAAACTATAGGCTTTCTTCATTGTGTGATAAGAACATCTTCAACAAAAAGGATTGGAATTTGAAAAATATAGTATCATGGAAGTTGACTAACTGAGAGTGAATGTTCTCAGCCAGGAACTCATCAAATTTAAGGCAACAAGACTGAAAGGTCTAACCTGGAATTTCAGACTCAACTAAGAAAGTACATAGGACAAACAACAGACTCAATAGTGACTCCGTAACATAGCCATTAGTATCTAACCCTAAAAATTGACTGGTTAAGGTAATACAAGACTGGGTTTCTTCATTGAATAGGACTAGGTCAAGAGGATAAGATAAACCTATAAACTCACTACCAGGTTTCAAACATGACTTTAAAATGGCTTCTTTACTCTCAGCTATAGATTCTTGGAAGAAATGGATGACATTTTCCTATTTGTATTCTTGTGATAGAGGAATAAAATCATTTGGGACAGGCAGGCCTTTACAGATAACATAGGGATGAACATGGCAAAGGACCTTAGACTTATTTTTATTCATAACGACTTCTTCAGCAGCAGAAAATTTGTTTACACTCCACTCGACAAATTCAAGGAAATTTAGGGTCTGGTTGACAGAGAAAAAGTAAAATAAATATTTGAAAACACCATGGGTATCACTACCCTGCTCCATAAGAATTTTCAACTTATTCTTAGCTGCCCCAATTGTTTCATTCATCAAAATAGTATCAGAAATTTCAACATTATTTTATTCAAATCTCTTCTCATCTTTATGATATGAAACCCCTAATTCTTCATTATCCATTAGTTATACCACTTCTATCTCATCCATATTATCCATCTTTAGAAATATTGGGAAGGTTTTAGAGTGTCTACCTTATGAATTAGCACGGTGTTCAAACTCTTGCATGCTGGCACTTTGTACACAGTCAAGGTTACTGTCAATTACAATACTCAGAAAAAAACAAACTTTCGTACTCCACGTACGTGTTTTTATAACTTTTTATGTTTCATAAGCATGGCGCACCTCCTGTAATCTACACCGTAGATTTTCTCCTCTTCGAAATCTAGGTCATTTGTGTGCAATATCTCAACACCAATACTCAATACTATCATCCTGTACAACTCAATTCAGCAGAATCAATATTAGCCTTTGAGCTGTAACCCTCCTTCATCACAATCGTCCAACTGTGGAAACCTCTAACATTTCGCAAATCATTTGGGAATTAATTGATCATGCAACTTCCATTGGTGGAATGCACCATATCTATTGATCAAAACCTGAATGTTATTTGAACCGTTGATCAATGTGGCCCCTACCACTTTTCGTGAATTCAAAATTGAACGTTCCCCGTGCTAGTTCAATATGCGGAATTACTCCCGACTGTAGATCTATCTCCGCTTCCATCCTGTCCATCTTAACTTTCCACGAGTTAACCTATTATGCCAATTGTAAAACTTCTTTTATCCTTGCATCTCCAACCCCTGAAATGATTCTCTATCATTGATATGCAGTGTTTGAAATATGGGTCCTTGATATTTAACCCCTTTTATCTCCATTCCTCCGATGGGATAAGTTAAATTTCTTCCCCATGTTTCATTAGAATAATGATCTACCATTGTAGATCAAACCCCTCTTTTCATCCAACATTCCATAATTAAAGAATACGAGCACCCATTAACCTAAGGAGCGATTTCACATATTTCTAATCATATGAACATTTTCAAACCTCTTAATCAAACAATCCACAATTTTAAATATAGTGCTAACAGCTGGCTCCACTAGGGATGTTATCCTACCTACGAGGTAGCAAATAAACCCATAGATTATTTTCCAAATCCATTGATAATCCAAATCTCTCTTTTTTTTTTTTATAGAAATGCAAGAAACTAAAATATGGCTACCCCTTCTGATCTTAGGTCCTTCTCTACGAGCTTCAAATCTTCCATCTTGCCATCTGTATTGATTTAAAGTAAATACATATTTACGCTATGATACATGGAATTTACTTCCCCTTATTCCAAATAATGCTTCAAAAATATCCCATTCACTGTACCTCCTTCATACTAATATCCATCTTGATAATGTAGAATAAAAGCATTGTTACCCATGTGTGCTGCAATAATGTATGGACCTACCCATAAATGATCAAACTTACCATAATTTCCTTTGTTTTGATGTGGATCATCCCATTTTAATTAACACTAAATCATCAACCTAGAAAGTGTCTTCTTTTACCCTTTTGTCAAAGGTATTCTTCATTTTTTCCTGATGAATATGTACCTTATCATATGCTTTATCTCTAAATTCACTTAGCTCAATAATTTGGTTTATTCTCCTCTACATATGATTAGGTTCATCCTACTACTCCTGCATTAACTTCATAATTGGTACTCATAAAGATGCTGGAAAAACCACTTCAGCTCCATAACACCAATTGGAATGGTGACATTCCAAATTCCCTCTTTGTGTTGATTCTGTTAGCCCACACAGCATATTTCAGATTTGTATGCCATGTTGTTTTATTTTCTTCCAATAACTTCTTAATTATCCTTACCAATATTTTGTTAGAGGAATCTGCCAGTCCATTACCTTGTGGATAACAAGAAATAGAATGATTCAAACTTATATGATACTTATGACAGAAATTTATCATCTTCTTAGATTTAAAATTAGCCGCATTATCTATTACAATCCTCTTACGACATCCAAATCTTGCCAAAATTGTATTCTCCAGGAAATCTATTATCACTGCATATGTATCCCTTCTAGTAGGTATTGCTTGAATCCACTTTGTAAAATAATCAGTTGTTGTTAAGATCCACTTATGCTATCCTGAAGAATTTGGATTTATTTCATCAATGAAATCCAATACCCACTGTTGGAAAAGTGCTTGTACTGATATAGGATTAAGAGGCAGTGGAACTACTTTCCTCTTTCCATTAAAAACTTGGCACTGATGACATCTGGTGGTTTCTTTATACACCTCTGAAAATAGTGAAGGCCAATAGAATCATGCTCTCAAAATTTTATTTGCAATTACCTTCCATGAATGATGTCCTACACAATGTCCTTCATGGAAATCCTTTGTTATCTGTTGAGCTTCATTATCCAAGAGAAAATTCAATAACACTCCCCTAGGATCCTTCCAATAAAGATATTGATTTAAAATACAAAATTTTTCCGCCTTCATCTTCACAGACCTTGCTCTAGTTTTGATTAACCCTGTAGGAGGTTGTAAATTTTGCAATACATAAACAATATCAACATACCATGGAGAAAGAGAGAAATTAGGCATCACCTGCACTTCTGTGTCTAACTAATTTGATTGAGCTAACAAAAAAATTATCTGGAAAGAATCACAATGAGAATCTGTCATCATTTTAGCCAATCCATGTCCCTTAATCAACTTGGTAGGCCTAATTTCAATGTCATATTCCAAAATAACTGCAATCCATTTTTCTCTTCTCCCCTTTGGATATGGTTGTGTAAGTATGCTCTTCACTACACTACTAGGAACATATGAAACTACATGTGAATGGAGAATGTAAATTCTGAAATCCTTTGGGGCCTTAATCAAATCATATGCTTGTTTTTCCATAATATCATATTTTAACTCTCCATCTCTTAATATCTTACTAAAAAATGCTATAGTATGTTCCTCACCTTGATCATTCTTTTGTAACAAAAGAGATGCAAAAATATGCTTTGAAGCATATAAAAATACTAGAAAATATTTATCAAAATATGGACTTACCAACAAAGGAGCTTCTGAAATAGTTTCTTTATATCCTTGAAAGACTTGTTAGCCTCTACTATCCACTTTATTTCATGATCCCTTTTTAGCATATTAGTAATGTTCATCAATATCTCAGTGAAACTAGGAATGAACCTTATCAAGAAATTTACCTTCCCAATGAATGACTGTACTTATTTCTTACTTCATGGTTCCTCAACCTTTAGAATTGCACTCACAATGTCTAGATCAATCCTTATACCCTTTTTGGAAATAATATGGCCCAAAAGTTTTCCTTCTTCCAGAGCAAAATTTTACTTCCTTGGGTTCAATGAAATGCCATATTTTCTAAATTTAAGGAAAAATATTTCCAAATGTTTAATATGTTCCATGTTAGACCTATAATATACAGTAATATCATCCATGTAAATCACTACAAACATGTCTCTTTCATTTGCAAAAGCAATGTCTATAGCACACTGAAAAGTGGCTCCTGCATTCATTAATCCAAAAGGCATCTTTGCACACATGAATGTACCCCATGGTGTAGTGAAAGAAGTTTTATCCCGATCTTTAGGAAACACCTTTATTTGATTATAACCTGAAAACCCATCCATAGTAGAAATTCTCTCTAAACCAACCACTTTCTGCAAAATATGGTCCATCTTTGGTAAAGGGTAATTGTCCTTCAAAGAGACTTTGTTCAAATTTATGAAGTCCACACATAGTCTTATTTCACCATTCTTTTTTCTAACAGTAACCAAATTAGCAACCCATTTTGAAATCGCAGTGTTACAATTATTTTTTCATCAAACAATTTTTTGATCTCCTTTTCAATGACAGGAAATAGCATTGGATTAATCCTTCTGAGTTTCTGCCTAAATGGTTTTCTCCAGGCTTAATTGGAATAGTATTTTGTATAATGGAGGTGTCATATTCTTTTAGGTCATCATAACTCCATGCAAATATATCAATGTATTTTTTCATCAGTTTCACATACTCATCTTTTACTTTAACAGGCAATTTCTTGGACAATTTTACAATTTTGGGGTTCTCCTCATTACCAATGTTTTTATCTTCAATAGTATTTTCAATAGGTTTAAATTTAGGGTCTTTGACCACATCGTTTTGGTCAAAAAGATTCTCTAAGAGAATTAAACCTCTGGGAATATAATTACTCTTCAATTAGACCATATCCTTTCCTCCTAGTGAGCTTTTCAACTTTTCTGTTTCACCAACACCTTCTTGATCTTCATCAACATCTTGAAAATTTTCAGAATCAACACTTTCTTTTTCTATTTGGGTATTTACAAATTCACTAGACAATTCCAGAAATCTTTTGATTTGCACATCATGTTCAAAACCCTGCCAATACTTGGTATTGTCTGGTATGGAAATCCTGTTTACAATATCAAATTTGTACTTTCTTTTACCTGCAGTAGGAGTCTTGAATTTTCTAGATGCAATTACCAAAGAATCTGCCATTGTATTATCATATCTAGGAACCACTTTGACACTGTGTTCTGTGAAATAATTCCCAAACATATCCCACACTTAATTTCTGTAATCTCTCATTCTGGGATGTTTAGTTTGATAACTATCATTCACTTTATTAATCACAAGTTCTGAATCTCCAAAAACTTGGACTCGTTTAGCTCCCAAATCTTTGAGTGCATCCAAACCCAACAACAAAGCTTCATATTCTGCTACATTATTTGTACATTCAAAAGTCAACTTGTATGAAAAAGATTTAAAATATCTAATAGGGGAAATTATATATACACCTACACCAACACCCACTTTGGCCACTGATCCATAAAAATACATAGTCCATACCCCTTCATCTTTTTGCTTTCTTTCCAATGCTTCCTGCTCATTTATCACCTTTTTATCCTTTTTACATTTACTTGGCACAACAATTTTTGAAACACAAGGAGAAACATCATTGAATAAAATGGATGAACCTAGGTCAGTATCAACAGCATAAATGTGATGAATTCCTGGCTGATCTCTACTGCTAACAACATAATGTGATCGTATTTCACTATATATTCTTTTATTTGCATTAAGAACATGAATTGTAGCATAATACATATCCATCTGCAAGCTTCCTTTTAACTTTGAAGTCCAAGATATTTACAACAAAACACAAAATTTAGGAGGGATATTAGCCACAACAACATCCATGACCATAGTTTTAGATGGTAATTTATTCAAGGACACTACCATGTCTTTTATCAAACCCAGGCATTTCACTCTTTTGGAATCAAAAGAATATAAATTTTTATAAGGCCTTGTAATCTCTAACCCCAAACTTTCTACCACTCCTTTAGGCATCAAATTATGTGAAGCACCTGAATCTAACATAGCATTATGCAACACCTTGTCATGCACATCTAAACTCATAAAAAAAATATGGTACTTCCTCATCATCCATATTATCAATCTTAGACCCCAAAACAATGGTAGGATTATCATCTGTCACTTCTAGAATATCTGGTTGAGCTTCTCCCTGATTTCTGACCATTTTTGTTATTGTTTCCCTATACTTCTGATTTCTAAGAAGTTGATTAAAAGGAATTGAAATCTTCAACTTAGGAAGTTCACTTTGTATATTAAGGATGAAAGAAATTTTATCTACATCCATGGGTGTTGTTTGTTTTAACTCTTTTGTTTTTTTAGTTCTATTTTCAATCTCTTTATGTACAACATGTTCCTTTTATTTTTCATTTTTTTTTTCTGTGTTTATCTGACTACTGGAAGGCTGATTTGGATTTAACCTTCCTTTATTTATAAAAATATCTCTACTTCTTAATTTGATCTTTTTTACATCATCTATAGTATGCATATACCCCTTCTGATATTGTTCCAACTCCTCCTCAAAATATTTATTATCATCCACCTGTGAAGACATACTGTGTTCCTCCTCAGACAGATAAATATCAGAATTTAAATGACCAAAATAATGAATATGGTCTTCAATAGACTCTACACCATCATCATCGAAAACATAATTTTCAGGGAAAGGTTGTCTTATTTGCTGATCTTCTTGGTTCCTTGGATTCCTCATATCTCTCTATCTATTCTGTGGAAGTGGAGGAGGAATAGGCCTTCTAAAGTTAGGGTTTCTGATCTAAGGTTCATTCTGTTCTTGATTCATTGGCCTAGTATCCATAGTCATCCTATCCATCAACTTTTCCATTGTTTTCAACATTATTTCAAATTTTACATCATTAGATGAAGAAGCAGAAGAGGTGGAGGGCATAGTTTCTTTTCTACCTTTCCTCCTATCAACATATACTCTTTGTTTTATCTTCCCACATGCCATCATATTAGCTTCTACTTCCAAGGCATCTGCAAACATAGCAGGAAGACTAGCAGACTTTCTTTCTCTCAATAACAATGCAAAATCATTATCAAAAGCTTCTGCATAATTAAGTTTAGCAGCACGAGGTGAAGGCTTAGTATCAATAGATATTGAATTATAGACTCTTGTGAACCTATTGGAAAACTCATGGACTGACTCAAAACCTCCCTTTCTAATATTATTATACTGAGACAGGACTTGTAATGGACTCTCCTTATCATGCCATATCTCCAAGAAAGAAGTTTGAAAGGCATCAAAGTTTTGAATAGACCTATTAGGTAAATATTATACCACTTTTTAGCTTCCTCAGACAAACTCTGTGCAAATAGACTCATCTTGACAGCCTCATGATCAACCTCTTCCAAATCTATAAAGTCATCAAATTTTCCAACATGATATTTTGCAGCGACATTTCCTTCTCCATCATACAATGAAATTATTTTGGCATAATTTAAGGGAAGGTCATGTAACGCCACAGGAAATGCCAATGGAGAAAACCTAGTTGCATCCATTAGTCTAGATGGATTTGGAGCAAGTGGTAAAGGTTGAACAACTGGAGGACTCTGAATAGTTTGGAAAATATCAAGATGAATGTTTTGGACAATACTAATAGTATTTTCTGTTTTTACTGGAGTTTGAAGGTTTTTGCACACAGAATCAAGAAGATATGACTCTAACCTACTTGGGTTGTTTTCAACTTTCTTTAGGTCAGATTCAGATTTTATTTTTAACAGTAATATTTCAACACTAGTTTCCCACTCAGATTCTTGTATACTGTGAAAATCTTGAGATGATGACGCACCAAACTAAGAACTATTAATTTCTTCTTTATTTTTATTTCTAAGCAATATTTCTGGACCTTCCACGCTTTTCAAAGTTTTAGTATTAGGGTTACCTCTTGTATTCGCTCTCCTGAAATACAGGATGTCTTTTTGTAATACTGTTTAAAATGAATGTAAAGTCTCTAGGGCAATGCACAACCTTCTTTTGAATGTAAAAAATTCTACTTTCCCACATAAATTTCTTTTTTGAATCTTTGCAATCCTTGTCATTCTTCCAGGGATGATATGCACTTTTGTTCCCTGACAATGATGCCAATTTGTTAACACCGGAAAATTACCATAGATTGTGAAGGCTATTCCTGGGTAACAACAAAACCACTTTAAAAAAGAAAACTGGATTTTTTCTCTTCAGAGAGGGATCTCTCGCATAATATTAACAAGGCAAGATGTGTATAAGAAGAATTGTTTGTAATTAATAATATTGGTTGAAACAGAACACATGACCATTGGTCTATGGATTCAAGATATGAATATAGATAAACATAAATTTTGCATGGAATTTTTAACATAGGCATGCTAGCTACTCAGTCACAGTCAAAATTTGATTATCTAGTGGAAAGAGAAGAACATCAATAGACCATTAACACAGAGCATTATAAAAATGAATTCTGTATCAACTTTAGAATAAAGTCTTGGTGAATATCTGAAAAGAATAGCTAGATCATAGTAAATATTAATTCTAATATGTTATACACTTATTTCCTACATGAAGGAATACATAATGGAAAGATAAACTGGAAAAACATTCACATGAGAAAAGAAAGTACGGATTTCAACATGGAATAGCACAAGAATCTCTGCAAAATTCCAACTCTCAGCTTTGTAATTTCTATTAAAGAAAATCCTTGAATGCACATATCCTCAAAATCTCATGGGTTCCAACCCTTGCTTAATCAAAATTCTGAATACTTATACATTGCTCCTTGAGATGAACAATAACCTAACTGTCTAATGGTTTAAACCGTTTATTACATGTGTCAAAGTGCTTGTCTATTACAAAGAAACTATGAGATAGCAAAATTCTTAACTAAATGAAATTACAATAACATTTTATCATAAAAAATCCTTTGCTAAACTCTAGCAACCATTTCATGTGCTAGAACTCTAAGCTCCATGCTCTCTGTGTATGAAATATTAGGCACCTTGGCACAAGTAGCTTTAAAATCAAATAGTAACTCAAATTCTTCAGCTAAGTTATGAAATACGACTCTTCCAGACAGATCCTGCTACATATATTAGAACTTGATGTGATCTGACCTACAATTTACCAACTTCTCCAGATATTACTCTTGAGATAATAATGGTGCCATTTCCTCCCAGAACAAAGGAATTCCCCTATTTACCAATGGATTGAATAAGTTAGTCACTTCTTTGACTCTGTAACTTATAATGTCAACTTTGGCCTACAGAGTATCCAACATCCTGTATTTTCCAATCACCTTTCTAGCCTAGGATGCAATGACAACTTTGTCTTCGATACAAAATGTTCTGACCTGATCTTCTGACAAGGCACTCAAAAATTTGATAGCATTCTAAGCCACTTCCATTGGCTTCTTATTCAATCCCTTCTTTACTATCAAAATAATTTTTCTAACTGCTTTCAAAGCACTCTCCTGATATGAAATAAAATCTAAATAAGGTCTGAAATTATTAGCTTCTTTGATAATTTCATCCCAAATCATATGGTTGGCTCCTTGCAAGGCCATTTGACCAACCACTTGCTTTGTTAGCTGAGTATTATTATTTATTAACTCTTGAAATCTCTCCTCTAGTTTCTTCTTTTCCTCTTCCTTTTTCAAAGCCATCTCTTGAAGGTTTTTGTTCTGTAACTTTAAGCCTGTGAGATCTACGTCTTTCAAGCTCACCTGGGGCATTTCTTTAGAGAGAGATGTTTCACCTACTTCTATAGAAGGAGTAGTAAATTGATCTTTGAATTATTCTAATTTCTCTTTGGCTTCCATCTTTGCTTTTAGGTATTTCTCATTTTCTACCAAAATCTTAGCATCTTTTTCCCACTGCTTTTCTTTTTCTTCAAGCTTTAACAGCTTGGCTTTACAATCAGTCAATTCAATGTTCTATGCTTCTTTTTCCTTCTCAAAATACGTCAATTCAGATGTTTGAATAAGATGAGTGGAACGTATTTTCAACTGCTTTTTCAGAACTTGAATCTCTTTCTCTTTTTCATGAAATAGCTTATGAGCCACTGCTCCTTTGTCTGATTTCCCATCAACCTTTAATAAATAATCCTGCAACTTTTTAATCTTGATCCGAAGGGACTTGCTTTCAATCTTTTCTTTCCTTTAGAGGTCTTGGGATTTGTTTTTGTTTGTCTCTAGTTTAGATACCTGCAATGTGTATCTGAGCAATCTTGTATATAAATTATCACTTGTTTCTCTATGGAAATGTATTATATATGTGGTAGGGATATTTTCTAAATTCACATTCACCTCTGATACCTTATTGCCAATAGTCATGGTCAAACTTAGGGTATCTTTGGCATGGTCTCTTACATCTTTCAATGTCACATATGGCTTGGGAAACTATCTTACTTCCTCATATAATTTCACTATCTCATCAAAAAATTTATCAGCTTTTTCCTTGTAAGTGTTCAACCATTCCTCCTTTGATGAATAATTATTTGGATTTAATCCATCAAACACATATTCTTGAAGTTCCAGACCAGTTACTTTGGGTTGTTCTTGTTTCTTTTCACTTTTCATACTGCTTTTATTCACCTGCACCATTTGTCCTTCTTGTTCAATTTTATGCTTCTTTGGTGTACTAGCAGTTTCTATATTTCTTCAGTATCCATAAAATATGAATACTCTCTCTTCTTGGAAGTCCCTGAAAAACTCATTAAGGATGAGATATTACAAGCAGTTGCAACTATATTAGAAAGATCCATTTGAGGAAAAGTATTTCCAGGTAAGGAAGATACAGAGTCTTTTCCCATGCTAACATTATATGGATCTTTGTCAGGATAATATTCCCAATTAGCTTCCTCCTTGAGTCTAGATAATTCAGTCTGTTCAAAAGGCTTATTGTTATTTGTCTGTCTTCTTTTGGATATTTACCTAGTGTGGATCATAGTTGATTGCAGTTCCCAAAAAAAACCCCATGATCTTGAGAAGATTATCAATTATGGGTAAAGCATCTCTACTTCTAACAACATATGGCCCTCTCTCCCAAGGAAATTTCATATCTAAACTCTTCCCAAAGTTTAAAATGTGTTCCTCTTCCACTGTTAGCTTTTTTCTAATAAATTCCAAATAGAAAATCCAGGTTGTCAGAAAGGATGGAACGATATGAGGTTGATGCAAAAATCTATACAATATTATAATGGTTTCAAGTTCTGAAAGGAACCAGTCCCTTATCATTTTACTAGGGAAAAGTAGCAACATTTCCTTCATCTCTGGTAATACTCTAGAAAATCTTTCCTGAAGAAAACACTATATATTTCTGCCATCAAATCATTCATAAACTTGCAATACTTATGGGTTATTTCATCAGTAAGTAGCAAATCAAGAAACTGTAGGTTGTCTTCATTGTGTGACAAGAACATCTTCAACAAAAGGATTGGAATCTGAAAAATCTAGTATCATGGAAGTTGACAAACTGAGAATGAATGTTCTCAGCCAGGAACTCATCAAATTTAAGGCAACAATACTTAAAGGACTAACCTGGAATTTCAAACTCAACTGGGCAAGTACTTAGGACAAACAACATACTCAATAGTGAATCTGTAACATAGCCATTAGTATCTAACCCCAAAAATTGACTGGCTAAGGTAATACAAGACTAGGTTTCTTCATTGAACTAGACTAGGTCAAGAGGACAAGATAAACCTATAAACTCACTATCAAGTTTCAAACATTACTTTAAAAAGGCTTCTTTACTCTCAGCTGTAGATTCTTGGAAGAAATGGATTACATTTTTCTCTTTGTATTCTTGAGATAAAGGAATAAAATCATTTAGGATAGATAAGGATTTACAGATAAGAGAGGCTTGAACATGGAAAAGGACCTTAGACTTAGTTTTATTCATAATGACTCCTTTAGTAGCATAAAAGTTGTTTACACACCACTCAAAAAATTCAGGGCAATTTGGGGTCTGGTCGACATAGAAAAATTAAAATAAATATTTGAAAACACCATGGGTATCACCACCCCAATCCATAAGAATTTTCAACTTATTCTTAGCTGTCCCAATTGTTTCATTCATCAAAATAGTATCAAAAATTTCAAAATTCTTGTCTTCAAATCTCTTCTCATCTTTATGATAGGAAACCCCTAATTCTTCATTATAGATTACTTCTACCACTTCTATCTCATCCATATTAGCCATCTTTAGAAAGATTGGGAAGGTTTCAGAGTGCCTACATTGTCAATTAGCATGATGTTAATAATCATCCACGCTGACAATTTTTACACAGTCAGTGTTATTGTTAATTACAATACTAAAAAAAAACAAACCTTTGTACTCCATGTAGGTGTTTTTATAAATTTTTATGTTTCATAAGCATGGCGCAGCACCTATAATCTACATCATAGATTTGCTCTTCTTTGAAATCTAGGATGTTTATGTGCAATATCTCAACACCAATACTCAAGACTATAATCTTGTACAACTCAATTTAGTGGAATCAATATTAGCCTTTGATCTGTAGCCTTCCTTCATCAAAACCGTCCAACTATGGAAACCTTATCATTTCTCAAATCATTTAGGAACTGATTGATCATGCAACCTCCATTGGCAGAATGCTGCATATCCATTGATCACAACCTGAATGTTATTGGAACCATTGATTAATGTTGACCCTACCACTTTTCTCAAATTCAAAATTAAACTTTCTCCATGCTAGTTCAATCCATGGAATTAATCCTGACCGTAGATGTATCTCCTGTCCCATCCTGTCCCATCCTGTCCATCTAAAATTTCTATGTGTTAACACATTTTACGAATTGTAAAACTTCTTTTATCCTTGCATCTCCAATCCCCGGAATGCTTCTCTGTTGTTAATATGTAGTGTTTTAAATTTGGGCCTTGATATTTAACCCCTTTTATCTCCATTCTGCTAATGGGGTAAATTCAATTTCTTCCCCATGTTTCATCGACGGAATGATCTATCATCATAGATCAAACCCCTGTTTTAATCCAACATTCCATGATGAAAGAATATGATCACCAATTAACCTAAGGATTGATTTCACCATATTTCTAATTAGATGAACATTTTCAAACCTCTTAACCAAACAATCCACAATTTTCACTATAGTGCTACCATGTTGTTCAATTTGTGTTGATTTTTTATTTTCGATGTGCCGACGTTGGAAATCGAAATTCGAGGTATTAATTGTTATGTTTGTCAAGTGGGTGTTGTCTTTCGTATGTCAATGAAGAAATTTAGAAGTTGGGTATGTTCATTGTTATGTTTATTAGTTCAGTGACAATGCCCAATATCTGACTTGTCGACATCGGAATTCAAAAGTTGGGTGTGTTGATTGTGTTTGTTATTGTGGGTGTGTTGAATTTTGACAATCGAAGTAAGAAGTCAAAATCCGTAAGTTGTGATTGTGTTTTCCTCTTTTGAGGTGCTAAATTCTGACTTCTGATGTGCCAAAATCTATTAAATTTTCATATTCTAAGCTAGATCATTAGTATTTCATTTTGATTTCATAACAAAAGAATATAAACAGGATCACTGAAAGATAGAGAAGCACAACCATACAAAAGGAGAACACAATGATTTATCTTGGGAAAACCCTAAAGGGAAAAACGCAGCAAAAGCTTCCTCAATATAGATGCCCCAAAAGATAAAACCAACAAGGAGATCAAAGCTTGATCCTCCTCCTTCTCCAGCTACTTCTCTTCTCCACTAATACGCTACACAAGTGAGAGTGTGTGTCTCAAATGAGGAGCACCACACCTCTATTTATATTCATCCGTTCACTTGAATTAACTCATCCGACATGTAGGCTCGAGTTACACATGTAGGCTCAAGTAACCACACTGGGGTGCTAATGACCCACCTTTATAGATAGAGGGGACAAACTCATGACTCTTATTAGTTCTTCTGATTAGAAGCATCGGGGTACAATTGGTTCTCCCGATAGGACCATCGGGGACCACAAAAGATACATATAGAATATTCTTCGAAGTTACAATATTTCAACACTCCCCCTTAACGAGAAGGGTATTCTACAACAAAATCAACAACAACAATAGTAGGAGAGGACATCATCAAAATCATCAGGGTAACACATCTATAAATCATTGGAATCTTTTCAACATCATATAGTCTTCATCTTTAATATTTGACGACATCAACTCTTTAATCAACATTAGCATCTTTTGACCTTTTGATCACCAACATCTTCAACACTTTGATCTTTCGATCATCAACATCTTTAGCACTTAGACATTTCGATCAGCAGCAACATCTTTAGCACTTTGACCTTTCGATCAGCAACATCTTCGGCACTTTGACCTTTCGATCAGCAACATTTTTAGAAACATATTCAACACTTTGACCTTTCAATTAACAGCAAAATCTTCAGCACTTTGATCTTTCGATCATCACCAATATCTTCAACACTTTGATCTTTCAATCAGCAAATACATCTTCATCATTTTGACCTTTCGATCAGCAACATCATCACATTCTGATTAGTAACATCGTGATCAGCACCATCATCATACTTCAACTCTCAAACAGAATCATCATCATCATATTCTAATATTTTGATCAGTATGTCGTCATCATCACATACTGATCATCATCATCGTCACACTCTGATCTTTCAATCAGTACATCATCATCATCATACTCTTGATCGTTCGATCAGTACATCATCATCATCATCATAAAAACATCATCATCATGAAAACATCAACATCATCAAAACATCATTATGATCAAAACATTCAACATCATCAAAATATCATCATCATCACACTCTGATCTTTCGATTAGTACATCATCATCATCATAAAATCATTATCATCAAAACATCAACATCATCAAAACATCAACATCATTCTCATCAAAACATCAACATGATCCTTCCTTTCGGAAATACGGGATCAACATGTCTATGGTACTCAGACGATCCTTCCTGTTGGAATTACGGGATTTAGGTCTTTACGGAGTTACTAACGATCCTTCCTTTTGGAATTACAGGATCAACACATTTGTGGAGCTCAGACGATCCTTCCTTTTGGAATTACGAGATCAAGTCTTTATAGAGCTACTAACAATCCTTCCTTTCATAATTACGGGATTTAGGTCTTTATGGAGTTGCTAACGATCCTTCCTTTCGAAATTATGGGATCAACACATTTGTGGAACTCAAACAATCCTTCCTATTGGAATTATGGGATCAACACATCTATGGAACTCAGACAATCCTTGTTGTTGGAATTACAAGATCAAGTCTTTACAGAGCTACCAACAATCCTTCCTTTTGGAATTATGGGATTTAGGTCTTTACAAAGTTACTAACAATCCTTCCTTTCAGAATTACAGGATCAACACATCTGTGGAACTCAGACAATCCTTCCTATTGGAATTACAGGATCAATTCAATGATCCTTCCTTTCGGAATTACGGGATTTAGGTCTTTACGAAGTTACTAACGATCCTTCTTTTCGGAATTACGGGATCAACATAGTTTTGGAACATAGACAATCATTCCTATTGGAATTACAGGATCAACACATGTTCTCAGGTACCGAAGTCACCGGATCTATTCTGAACCGAGGTTGAAGGATGATACAATCCTACTACCTTCTTGATGACCAAAGTTCACCGGATCCATTCTGAACCAAAGTTCAAAAATGATACAATCCTGCCACCTTCTCGATGACTGAAGTTCACCGGATCCGTTCTGAACCGAAGTCCAAGGATGATACAGTCCTGCCACCTTCTTGATGACCGAAGTTCACCGGATCCATTCTGAACCGAAGTCCAAGGATGATACAATCCTGCCACCTTCTCGATGACCGAAGTTCACCGGATCTATTCTGAACCGAGGTTCAAGAATGATACAATCCTACTACCTTCTTAATGACCGAAGTTCACCGGATCCATTCTAAACCAAAGTTCAAGGATGATATAATCCTGCCACCTTCTCGATGACTGAAGTTCACCAGATCCATTCTGAACCAAAGTCCAAGGATGATACAATATTGCCACCTTCTCGATGACCGAAATTCACCGGATCCATTCTGAACCGAATTCCAAGGATGATACAATCCTACCACCTTCTCGATGACTGAAGTTCACCGGATCCATTCTGAACCGAAGTTCAAGGATGATACAATCCTGCTACATTCTCAATGACCGAGGTCATCGGATCACTTCTGGACATATGTCCCAGGATGATACAATCCCATTGCAACATCACTACTCCCCCTTTAAAGGAAGGTCTTTCCAAACCACACCAAGCTTGTCTTGAAAGTGTTTGAACTTTACTCAGGACAGAGGCTTCGTCATCACATAACCATCTAAACCATCATCATCTACATCTTCAGTATGTGAATACTGAACTATCACCATATGTATCTCCAGTATGTGAATACTGAAAGCATCATCTATATCTTCAGTATGGGAATACTGAAACATCATCATCTTCATCTTTATCTTGTATGTAGAAATATTGGATTTCTATGTGTTACGACGGAACACAGGGTTATCTATTATCACAACTCTTGTTATCACATAAAATAAATGTAGTATCCATATTCAGGTCAAGGAGACCTTATATCAGCTTACAAAGCCATATGGCTTCACAACTTAGTAGAGAAATCTGCTATGTATTCTTCTTTTGTTGTTCTAAGAGAAACACTGGACTGTTTCCTTCTAAACCATGAACTCATAGCAGACCCCAAACAAAAGCATCTACCTAAAGTTCTTTTCCCGTTTGAGATACTTCCAATCCAATATGCATCTGTATAGCCATACAATCTGTAGTCATGGCTACCATCATAGTATAGACTAAGGTATATAGTCCCTTTTAGATATCTCATCACATGTTTTGCAGCTACTAGGTGAACCCATATTGGTTGAACAAGATATTGACTTAAGGTGTTCACAGCAAAACAAATGTTTGGTCTGGTATTTGTTAAGTACATCAATGACCCAATGATATATCTATAATGAGTCGCATCTACTAACTCTGATGAGTCATCATCTAACAGCTTCAGGTTGGAGTCCATGGGTGTGGCCATGGCTTTTCATTCCAACATATTTAATCTCTTCAATATCTCTACCGCATACTTTCCCTGGTTGAGAAATATTTCTTCTGAACTTTGTCATATTTCCAGACCTAGGAAATAGTGCATTAACCCAAGGTCTTTCATCTCAAATTCTTGTGCTAGTTTCTTCTTGATTTCCATGATCTGTTTCTCCTTCCCTGTTAAAAATAAGGCATCCACATATAATAACAGGATGACAGGTTCATCTTCTACAACCTTTAGATAAAGGTTAGGATCAGCTTTACTCTTGCTAAAACCCATAATTGAGAGGAAACTACCATACCAAGCTCCGGGAGCTTGCTTCATGCCATAGAGGCCCTTCTTCAACTTACATATATGAGTCCATCTATCTTCAACTTCAAATCCTTTCGATGTAAAACTCTTCCCCAATCATACCATTAAGGAAGGATTGTTTTTACTTCATCATGGAAGCAACTATCATCATAGTTCTGAAGGAAGTGTACCTTGCTTCCTGGAGTAAGTGTCTCTTCAAAATTAATTCCCTCTTTCTTATAGAAACCTCTAGCCACAAGTCTTTCCTTACTTCTATTAGCGACATATTTTATATTGCAAATCCATTTGTAAGATACCACATGCTTGCTTTCTGGTTTGAGTACTATATCCCAAACATCATCATAACATCTTCCATGAGTTCGTCTTGTCATATCACCAACATATCCTAGTCTTCTACATTCAACTTTGAAGGTTGGAACCCACTTTACTCTTGGTAAAGTCTTGATCCATCAAGAAGCTGTCCATCATGTCGTACCGTGTCGAACTTAGATATCTTCTGTAGTCACTCCCCCTAAAGTGGAGTATTATCTTCCTTCTTCATTCTGTATAGGTGATTCTATGCTCAATATAAACTGGTCAATAGAGTATGTCATGTCATAGTCTATTCTTTCTGAGGCAAATCACGATTCTTGCTTTGTACACTTGTTCTTGCATATCCATATGGAAGATACTACATACTTCCCTTTATGTCTCAAAATCATATCATATACATCATTCCCCATAATCAACTTTTATTCTTTGATCATAGCTTCTTTCATAGCATTTTTTTTTCATCTTGAGTTATCTCTCATACCCATGGTGGTCTTCATCCTTCGAGGTGGATCTACCGCTCTTTGAAGCTCTTTCTTTTATCATGGTGTCTCTGACCCTGGGAGCTTCAAATTCATGTTTATTGAATTGTCATCACTTTTTCTTCGGAACAAGTCTCATCCTTATTTTATTTTAGGAGGTTGTACAGGACCTTTCCTACAATTCAAATGCACCAGTTGCATGGTTATAACTACATATGCATAACGACAAATTCTTATGCATCATGCAACTATTTAGCCAATACAACATTCATCCATATCTCACAGAAACTTTCTATATGCCTTCCATCTCTACCATGACATCGCTGATATTGTGCACTAATCCAATATGTCAGCAAATAGGTTTCATTCTAGATAAGTAACAATGGATATTTGTATAGAACCATGAGCTACTTCCCCATCACATGCATGCAAACAACACATCAACTGAATATAATCAAATGCATAACAAAACAATATCATTAAATGACAATTGAATAATTATATTTTGTTTGTTTCGTGGGTAGACTCCTTCTTGATCATTCTGCTTCAACATCTTATTCATCCATGAAATCATCATTTATTATCCAAATGATAAGATGGATAAGAGGTTCATCAAGAATTGAGTTCTTCATATTCCTCATCGCTTGAGGGATCTTCTTTGAATGGTGAGAGCTTGATCTTCAATTTGCTCCCATCTTTCTTCTTCTCTTCTTATGAGACGAGCTTCTTATTCTTCCCAGAGTCAACTGAAAGTAATCACTTCCTTTTGGCACACATTCCTCACATGAATGAATCCCATGATCATGGGAGTCCATTCTCTGCTTCTTCTTCTACCGCTTCAAGATGTTATGCATTCTGGATCTTCACATTCTTCAACTGTTTTCTCAAATCCATCTTCTGAATTATGTTCTTATCTTCAAATAGCTTGATCAAGGAATCAAACATCTTCGGTGTCTTTAGGGAAGACACTTGTGGTACAAGTTGATCCGTGATTGAATCAACAATGATCTTCTTGGCCTTGATCAAGTTCTTCTTGTGTAAGGCTTTGAGGCTCATCTCCCTCTAGAACTGGAACCTCTCTACTCATGTAGGTGTCCAATTCATTTTATTCAGAGAGATCAAATACTTCCATGCTTGGAATTTTTCAACTTCACCAATATTATCATCAAGCTGATGTGATAGATCACTTTGAAATGAGAACCTCAAATGCAAATAGCAAAAGAATAGACCTTACCGATTTGAGGTGTCCGTCCTGCTTCCGGAGCTGGCTGATCTAAGGTTTGTCAGAGAAACCCTAATTTTCAAAACTTAGAATATTTCAGATTTTATTGTATATAAATATAGATCTCTTCAAATGGAGCTGTCCAATGTACTCCTTTTCTGAAAACAGTGGAGGGAAGCTCCCGGAAAAGGAAGCCCTAGTTTTCCAATTTCTTCTGCAGAAATGCATGTTACTGTTTCTGTGATATCTCCAAAATTACTGCTCCTCTATGTCTTAAATTTTGCACTAAGGTAACCTCACATGTCCATGATCCAACACCATATGTTTCATCAGAATTTTTTTCACCAATTTGTATTTATGATCATTTTCCCAAGGTGACCTATTACAGGACTGTTCAGAACAGTGAAGTTGTACGGCATGCCACATGTCCCTGGTTCATCTTCAGGTTCAGAAATTTGGACCATAGAAATTAAATTCTGTGATATTTCTATAATAGCTTCAGGAATTCCATTGGGACCTCCGTAACCCACGCTACAACAATTTTCCCCAGGTGTCTTGTTTAGGGATGAATTCTGGAAGAGGTTGGAACCCTAACTTGGAGGGATCATATCTCCAAGAATATAGCGAATATGAGGCTGAATTTTGGATAAAGTGTAAATAAGGATTTTATATTATGCCTCTGAAATTTTCAACTCCTTTTTCTTTGTTAGTCTCAGGATATAGCGAATGTACCAAATCTTAGTATTTTTAGTATTTAGGGTTTTTCCAGATCGGGTTCAAACTAGGGTTTGACTTTCCCGGAGTTTAACCCAACCAAATTTCTTGATCCAGGTCTCTAAAATTCTATTTTGATGAGGATAAAAATCCTATGCTGGGCTCACTCAAAAATTCTTCTTCTGTAGAAATCCCTAATTTTCTGCACCAAAACTGAAAATGCTGGGAATCAAATTCCGCTTCGACAGAAAGATGCGCCCTTCAATGGAGAGTCAGTCTAGCCTTCTTTTACTGATAGATCATGGATAGAGACCCAAAAAATAAGAATCCCTAGATTATTTAGCTGCACAATGTCTTCTTTCAGGATGTCTCTGATACCATGTTAAATTTTCATACGCTAAGCTAGATCACTAGTATTTCATTTCGATTTCATAACAAAAGCATATAAACAGGATCACTGAAAGATAGAAAAGCAGAACCATACAAAAGGAGAACACAAAGATTTATCTTGGGAAAACACTAAATGGAAAAACCCAGCAAAATCTTCCTCAATATAGATGCCCCAAAATATAAAACCAACAAGGAGATCAAAGCTTGATCCTCCTCCTTCTCCAGCTACTTCTCTTCTCCACTAATGCGCTACACAAGTGAGAGTGTGTGTCTCAAATGAGGAGCACCACACCTCTATTTATATTCATCTGTTCACTTGAATTAACTCATCTGACATGTAGGTTTGAGTTAATCATGTAGGCTCGAGTTACACATGTAGGCTCAAGTAACCACATTGGGGTGCTAATGACCCACCTTTACAAATAGAGGGGAAACCTCATGACTCTTATTAGTTCTTTCGATTAGAAGCATTGGGGTACAAGTGGTTCTCCCTATAGGACCATCAGGGACCACAAAAGATACATATCATAATATTCTTCAAAGTTACAATATTTCAACAAAATCAGAATTCTGAAGTTGGTGTGTTTTGGTATCAATTGTATGTCGAAATCAACAATTTTAAGTCGCAGTCGAATTTTATGTTCTGTATGGAGGATTTGGGTATGTGATGTTTTTTTACAAGTTAGTTTTAAAGTGATTACTAATTTATTAATGTGTTTTAATATGTATTTAGGATCATTTAAGTTATTTGAGATGTGATTTTTTAATGTTTAGGATTCTACATGTTTGTGAGTTGATTAACACTCAAGGTTGATTGCTTTATGTTTGTTGGAATTTGTTTTTAACTCTTGAGGGATTTTGTATTCCGTATAGACCTCTGTGATCTCTTTTTTCCATCGATTAGTTTTGTGTGGCCATGTATCATAGGGTTTGCATTACAGTCTCATATCAGAGCGAAGGTTTCAAACTTTTTCCTCTAGAGTTTAGGTGGTTACATAAAGCACCATTTTCAAAGCCGCGTAGTTCTCGGTTGTCAGTGTGGTGGGAAGGAATAATTCTAAGATGGATGAAATCCTTGAGGTATATCACTTTGGTGAGAATTGGGAATGGATGAACATAAGAAAAAATCAAATGGACATCAGTTTGAGATGGAACCCAACGAATTTTTCCAAAAACTGAAAAATATCCATGATGGTAATGGGAAAATTTTGGAGTATATGGAAAAACAAAACCAAATTAAGTAGCATCTCATGCAGTACTTAATGTAGTTGCATGAAAAGGTGTAGAAAGTATCTACTACAGTGGTAAAAGAAGACGATGAATATTTGGTCAGAGAGATATCTGATAGATACAAGCATATCTAATACAAGGATGTGAGCAAAGGGATGGCATGCTCCCAATACCATTAGAAATGATTATCATGGAAATAAGAGACTTAAAAATAACCAACATGACCATTATTCCTTAATAGCTCAAAAAATAAAATGTGAAGTAAATGTTTTGTCGGGTGAGATTAGGAAGCTCCAGCCTCCCACCTTTGATGGAGAGAAGTTCGGTGAAGTAGCTGAGATGTGTCTACTGGAAATAAAAAAGTATCTGAGGTGGCATGATTACTCAGGTAATTAGGAAGCTCAGATTGCATTTTTTAATATTGAGGGAAGAGCATATCATTGGTGGAAGTAGCTGAAGCAAGTAGAAGGATTGGATGAAAGAAAAATCTCATGGACAAAATATGAAATGCTATTCAAGCAAGAGTGTTTATCCCAATAGTATTAATACAAGAAAATGCGAGAGTTCTTTGAACCGATCTTGGGTATTAAAACAATATAAGTGCATGGAAAGCGTAACTTGGAGCTACTTGGCTATGTCAATTTCATCCGGGATGAGAAAGCTAAAGTTCAGTGTTTCTATAGTGGACTTCCCATATATTACAGAGATATACTTACATATGATGAACCTTAAACATTAAAAGAATGTATTCAAAATTCCAAGTTCTTATTTGAACAAAGAAAAAACAGACATGAAGTGCACAAGTCAGTGAATGATAGGCCGAAAGAAAATAATGATGTGAAGAAGAAAGAGGCTAGAACTATGGATGATAAGAATAATGACATTACTTCTTCAAGGGATTCAATTGTAAAGTTTGGTGGAAAGGTGGAAGATCTAGTGGGCCAGGGACCTCCATTCCAATTGAAATATTGGAAATGTAGAGGAGAGAATTATGACAAAGATTGACCAAAGAAAAGAAAGAATCAATAGGTAAGGTTGTACAATGTTCAAGAATATTTTACAGTGGTAGATGTAGGTGGAAATGTACCTTGATTGTGTGCAAATTTATGCAATCAACAAGAAGAGCATCGGGTATCCAGGACAAAAGTTGAAGCTAGATCTGGATTGGAAAATATAAGGGCATGTAGCTTGCGCATTGGACATAATTATGAAAACTATCAGGGATAGGTACATAGGATGGACAAAATCCCAATGGATCCTACACAACCTTGAAGCCATAGTATAAAAAATTAAATAAAATATTGGAAGTGGGAAGAATATCCTAGTCTTGTTTTGAAAGATTAAACATTGTAACTAAGTTCGAAATATTTTTGGTTCATGTGTTTTTTAACCATGTAACAACGAGGACAATGTTGATATTAAGGGGGAGAGGAATGTAATATCTGCATATAAGACCCTTGGTTGTTTAGTGTAAATATTTTATTTCTTTAATATAAATTATAAACTGGCTTCAATGGTGGAAACACGTTGCAGAGAAAGGGGACTAGTAAATTCACCAAGGGAAAGTGAGGAGGGGTTGGATAGCCTAGAAGGGTGCTAGGTCATAACCTTCTCAACCCTGTAAAATTTTAGAAGACCCTTTTTAATATTTTATTTATCTTAATCCTTTGTTAAAACCTATTTAACCTTTAAATTTTGTTTATTTTGCTAATTTTGATTAAAAGTGTGGTTAGAGGAGGATTAGGTGGAAAGTAAATGGTGTCAATACACACAGTGTTGTTATGGGGAAGGATTTCACGTGCAAGAAGGGGATTTTATGATGGGGTGTGTGCAATGTAAGGAAAAAGGGAGTGAGAAAAAGAAAGAGAGTTGTGTGCTATGGATGGAAGGTTGGAAAAACAAACACACTCTCTAAGTTTAAAGAGGGGAATAGGAACTCGATGAAAAGAGTGCATAAAGGGAAGGAATATGCGTGCTGTGCGAGGCAAGGGGTTGTGTGTTAAGGTACCTTGCATTGGAGAAAACTAGGTTTTTATGTTGAATCCTGAAAACTACACAAAAAATTGGTGTAAAGTGTCAAGTTGTATGAACCTAACTCATTTTCCCTATCTTGTTTTGTTAATCTATTAGTTGATTGATGGGTTGTGGTCAATTGAATGGAAAATTGTGCATGAAACTCTATGGTTGATTTCTTGGGTGTTGAGTAAGAAGCGATGAGTTTCAATATGGTGTTGTTGGAAGGAGACCAGACTGGGAATTTGTGTGGTTTGGCATGGAATTGGCCATATCCATCTTGTTCTATGCATGTAAACTTGTTTAGAACCCTTGTGTTTGGGAGTGTCACTAATTGATTATTCCTAAGTTGGAAATTATAGATCCCTATGTTTGGGAGGTGTAGCATAATGATATTTATAAGTTGGAAATAGAGTCTTGTTCCCTGAGTTGGGAGTGGCAGAATGTTATTTATAGAGTTGGAAATACTTTCTGGATTCCTGCATTTGGAATTCTAGCCATGTTATTTCGTAAGTTGGAAAGGGATTGGGGTAAGGGGAGAAGTCCTCTGGTGAATTTACAAGTCCTAGCTTGGGGGTGGTCTATAGGAGATGAAATAATATAGGCCAAGCAAATACCTATGGTTTGGAAGATCATGGTAGCCACGAATATAGTTTCCATTAATTACTTTCAGATAAGTGTTCATGGTTTAATAGCATCTTGTAATTACTTATGTGTTTGAATGTTTAAATTAAATCAAATATGCACACATGTGGTTATACTGAAAACTAGTTGATGGATAAATTATTGATAAGTTGTGCATTATACTTTATAACGCCATTTGTTTGTGGTGTTGGTCTATTCCTATTTTGGAATGAATATCACTTACATGGGGCTTGAGAAACCAAGTCCCTAAATTGCAAATGAATATTGATGAATTCTATTTTGTTGAAGTAAAAGACATATCTTGAGTAGGTTCATCCTTGTTAATGGTCTATGTTTTTAACATATAAAATCTATGTTATCTATTTAAACATTGAGTATGTTATTCATGATTGTCTGCTAGTAATTATTTACGTTAAAGTTGTTATGGAAGAACTATGTTTAAAGGTAGTTTGAATGATTTCTAAGCATGATCTGTATGGGAATCTTGAATTGTTGTATACAGTGCTAAGGGTCATTTGTATCTATAGCATTACCATGCTTTTGAAACCTTAACAAATGTATTGTATTTTGTCATTCGAAGGCTATAACATGATTATTGTACTCATGTTGATAACTTCTTCGCTTTTATAGGATTATTTTTGTGAAAGAAGCAAAGAGGGCCATGGTCTATATGCAGTTTTAAACTTCATGAAGATTGTGTTAAAAGTCATCATTTTATTAAAAGAAAATTTTATAGTTCCCTAAGTTGTTTATATGCACCTAAAGGTAAATTTACATGTGTTAAACTCCATTTCATATAATATATTTAAGACCGTGTAATCTTGTGGGATTCCTTAGTTTATTTCATACCCATGTATTTATCCCTTTGGCATGCATGAGAATGGTTGTTTGGATGGAATCTTATGTTTGTGAGATATTTGGTATTTAATTTTATCTTTTGGGACTATATGGATGTAACATTTCATTGCTTGGCTAGTCTTTTTTGATTGTTGATCAAAGGTTTGTAAAACCAATCAGTTTTGGTTTGTTAGGGAACAATCTTGGTCATTTTATTTATGGAATTTTTTTTATTGCTCCTTAGTTATAATATCATTGTGTATTTCATGTCTGGTCAAAGATTAATACATTTTTTCATGGGTAATATATGATTCCATATTCATGACAAAAATCCTTTGTATTATGTTTGTTTTTCCTTAGTCATTTTTCACAAAATTAGTATGTTGTCATTAGAGGAAATTTCAATTTAAAATGGGCCTTCCAAAAAAAAAAACAAATTCCATGTCATCATGTATTAGCCAATCAAAATTATTTAAAATTAAAAAAGGGAGCACCTCTTAAACAATTTTTTAATATAAATTTGGGGATAGGTATCATTAAAAAACTACTTTTTTGTTCGTATTTTCAACATATCTCCCTGTGTTTTTACTCAAAATCTGATCAAGAGAGATTCTTGGATGCGGAATTAAATTCTTCATCCAACAAGTACCCAATAGAAATAATTTTGATGGGCCCCGCTACCCCCCAAAAAATAAATACCTAAAAAAATGTGATGATGATCTCATCATCACGTTTTTTTAGGTATTTCTTGTTTTGGGGGTAGAGGGGCGCATCAAAAGTATGCTAAGTGGGTACTCGTTAGATGCAGAAATAAATTTCACATCCAATGAGCTCTCTTGATCGAAGTTTGAGTAAAAACACAGGGAGATATGTTTGAAAAAATGAACAAAAAAGTAGTTTTTTCTTTTATTCCTCCAAAATTAATAAATATTATTTTATTATTTTAACTATTATTTTTCTTATTTTCCTTAGGAGGCCCATTTTGAGTTGAAATTTCCTCTAGTGACTATTTTTATTTGGGAGATTAGATAAATCTATACCATTTATTATTGTGCCAATTTAATCGTGATTGTTGATCGATTTGTGTTGATTCCTAATTTTCAATGTGGTGACGTTGTAAATTAGAATTTGGGGTATTCATTATTATGGTTGTTAGGTCGGTGATGACTTTTGACTGCCAGCATTGGAATTCGGAAGTCAAATGTGTTCATTTTTATGTTTTTCAGGCCAGTGTCGACTCCTGATCTTCGACGTGCCGATGTTGGAAGTCAAAAGTTGCATTCATCGATTATGTTTATTATTGCGGGTGTTCCGAATTCCCAAGGTCAAAGTCAGAATTCAGAAGTTGGGAATTACAATTTTGTTTTTCTATTTTGAGGTGACAACTCTTGACCTCTAACATGCCAACATTATAATTTAGAAGTCGAGGTGTTTCGGTAGCAAGTTTATGTATGAATCATCAATTTTAAGTCAAGGTCGATGTTTATGTTCTGTCAGAAATATTTGGGTTGTCGATATTGTTTTATAAGTTAGTTTTAAAATGATTACTTTTTTATTAATGTGTTTTAATATGTATTTAGCATCGTTTAAGTTATTAGGGTTGTGTTTTTTTAATGTTCATCCTTCCACATGTTCATGAGTTGATTAATGCTCAAGGTTGATTGTTTTATGTTTATTGAAATTTGTTTTCAACTCTTGAGTAATTTTGGATCCCGTACAGAGCTCTATGATCACTTTTAGTTGTTAATGGGTTTCATGTGGTTGTGTAGATCAGGGGTACATTATAAGTCTCCTCTAGAAACTGGCCACCTCTGGAGTGAATTACATTAGCATAATATCACTTGGCATGATATTAGAATGATATGATCATATCATTGGAAAAGTATCCTTATCATTTTTGATATGGTAGATAAATTAAAGTTATGATATATGGATCATGCATATAAGATAAGAGATAAAGATAAGTTGGATAAAGAACCAAGAGAATTTGAATTTCTCATGAGAATGAATTCATTTGATTAAGGAGAACTCATTTAGTTAAACTGAAGTTATATTAACAATGAGTACTTAAGATAATAAAGGAGAACTGTAATTGTTCACTTAAGTGAATCAATCAAGCATGATTTTAGTTAAGAGAATTAACTGAAGTGTTAATAGAGAAGATTTAGTTAAATATTACATGGAGACACTTTAGTTAAAATAAAATAATACACTCAAGTTACAATACAACACTTAAACTACAACAATTGAGTTACAACCCTTGCATGGAGAGACTTGAGTTAGCATCCTAACTAAGTGGTCTAGCACCGAGTAGTATAGAAAGTTCAAGCTGAAGTCAGTAGTGCATCGATTTAATGTCAAATTTGAAAGGCATTGCACAATTCGGCTGTGAAGGATTGATGAGTTCAAGGTGCAGAGTAATTTATCCATGGAATGGTTTTCTATATTCTTCATGACACTAGTTTCACCCATGTTGTGATTTTCTATCTTTTGTATGAGACTGAATTTGCAAGTTAAATTGTGTGTTGTACATATAGTTTAAGTATCAAATCCTTGTCTCTTCTCTATTGTTCAATGTTTACACCTAGATGTTTTAATTCTCTCTTATCTTGCACCTAGGGTGTTGAAATAATTCTACAATTGTAATAGACATTATCTACTATATATCATTTCTATATTGAGGGGATTTGCTAAGGTTTTTCATCCTCATTGTTTTGAGGGTTTTCCCCAGGGTACAAGTTGTATTATGTGTGAACGATTATCTGTATGAATGTTTCATTGATTTCAATTACTATGTAATTCCGCACTTAATGATTAAAAGATAAAAATATCAACAAAATTCAACAATTTTAGCACAAGAATTCCTTATTTTTTATATTATATAAAATTAAGAGTGAGTGTGGGATTTTCTATATTCAGCCTCTTCGAATAGGGAAATGTGATAGAATATGGAATATGCTCAATCAATGGATATGTTTTCTTTATAATGGTGAATGAATCATCATTGGTTATGATATTGGGAGTATCCTCCTCAATTTCTGATTCAACGATGGCATTTTCTTCTGTACCACCTTGTATGACCATAAGTGGATATCGTGTAGTTCTATCGGTGTAATCAAATAAGTAGGAAAGTTATATAAATTAACATGAAGAATAAGATGGGTTTATTTATTTTTTGGATTAGGGACTATTTGGAAAGGAATATGATTATCTCTTGTAGGATGCATAGGGGGAAGGTATAATTGTTGAGGTCACATAAGTTGTTGTTGTTATTGAGAAGGTGTATATGTAGGATAGAAAATCTATGACTACTGTGAAAATTTTTGTTGGAACTATGGAGGATAGGGTGGTTGTGGTTGTGTAGGATAAGTACACATATTTTCATAATTAGGCCCTCACTACCCTTATTTCCAAGGATGGTTTTGGGATGATTGTTGGGTCCATGTCTACCAACAATTCCATGGTGATTAATATTAGTTATGATAGTATGCAAACGATTTAAATATAGTGTCATATGAAATACTTGGTGGTTAAGGATTCCATGACCTATTTGGTGTGAGTCTACATAGGGGTTCTACTATCTTATTTTCTCCATGTTACAATGCCTTAAATCCATGTAAGTATTAGTATTATTAATCCTCCCTTGTCCAATTTGGTCATATGTCTAAATCAGGAGTCGTGTCTAAATTGAGAGTCCATCTAGTCTATTTTTAGTCACTAGCACCATTGGGTCCACTTGGCCTAATTGGGGCACATGTTTCAGTTACTAAAGTGTGGGGAACACTAATTGAGGCATACTACCACTGATTGCACTTGCATGCATCAGTTTAAGAGCCTCCTAGACCAATACCTACAATTTAGGAGCCACTGGGTGTGTCATTACCAACCAAGGTCAGTTGAGTTGAGTTGGTGACTAGTCAAGCTAAGTTAGGAGTCAGTTACATTCAGTTCTAGTCCTCTACATTTAGTTAGCGCTAGGTTTGCATGGATTCATGTAGGAGGGGAAAATTTCTCACCTACTACAGTCAGTTAGCTTTAGTCAGCATTGAATGTAACACTTGACTTGTGTTTCAAAACTCCGGTGAACTCCGGTGATGGTTTATAGAAGGTCAGTTAACCATTGAGTCCTTCGATAATGATTTAAACAAGGTCTTAGTTACCTACAATCAAGTAGAGTGTAATAAATTTGAATTTCCTCATGTGGATTCGAATTGCTTGTGGCTATTTATCCATTGTAATTCATTGTAATTATTATCTAATTAATTTTTGTTAATGAAAGCATTTATAGTTGCAAGCCATTTTTGCACTGTTTCATTCTTCAATTGCTGAGTAAATTGTGAGATATATTTTGTGATTTTTGTGTTTTTCTATAGATCTATGTGCTCAATTTATATGGTATCAGATCCTTAAGAAAGAAATAACCTCTCCTCCTCAGATCTTCAGTTGGATCTTTTTTTTGAGCAAAATTGCTCCTTCCAGTATTGCACTAGAAGTAGAGAATTTACCACTTAATATCCCAAGTTAGGAAATTGTTGATCAAGCTTGCTTGATCAACTATGTTGGGTGTGAAGGAAATTTCAACAGTGCATACTGTCGACCTTACTTTGTATTTTTAATTGTGTGGCAGGTTATCAACTCTTCTCATAACATTCTCTACAAGCATCCCTTTCTTCTCACTGCATTCTCTACAGCAGCTCAGTCCTCCTTCCAAAATGGCTCATTCAGTAGAACCTCTCACTCCCTTCAACTATCACCAGTGGAAGGAATACATGGGGGTACTGCTCTGCACCAAGAAGCTCTTCAGACTCACAGAAGAAACAGAGCCAGTGCCAGTTTTAAATCAAGACAAAGAAAAGTATTGGAACAGGCTTGATGAAGTTCATGGATACGTATTCTCCTCAGTATCTCAAGATATTCTATTCCACATCGAAGGATTAAATACTCCTAAGGATATTTGGGACAATCTTTCCCCCTTATCTGATAAGCAAGATGAGATGAGGGTCCAGCAGCTAGAAAATGATCTTATCACTCTTAATCCATCCAACTTCGAATCACTAAATGAATTCTTAAAAAAGTTCAAGAACCTGATATATTAGTTGAAGCAATGCATGTTAGAATAATCAACCCATATTTTACCCATTTAGACATTAATTTAATTATTTCTGTCTTATTAGCCTAGTTCATGTGTCCCACCTTGTGCAAGTTGTCTATTACCTATCCATAGTGGTCAAACTTTCCTTATTTGACTCATGTAGCGCATGGGAAATCCAAAGGAATCAAATATGCTTTATTCCTGGCCTCCTAGGCACCCTTCTGCTTTTTCTGCTTTATTCCCTGCTTTTTCAGTGTTTTAAGGCAAATAGAAAAGATAGACTAGGTGAGGTGAACTAGTTTTTTGTCCTCTTCATCCTCCACTCTTTTCTCCATGAAAAAGCATGTATGAGCTGCCATTCCACCACTCTTTATCTTTCCTAAGCCATTTTTCTAATTCGTGAGCTCCATGACAGATTTGGGATCAACTTTTTACACCTATGGGAGATTTGCTTATTTTTAGTAAGCCTGCTTTATGCTAGATTCGAATTGCTCCTCATGCATTCGAATCCCTGATGTATGTTATTTATTCAGAAACCTATGTTATTACATGGTTGGATATTATACAGTGATTTAATACAGTTTAGTGTTCAGCTCCAATTTTCAGTCTCTTTGTGAGTGATTTTGCATGATCAATTGTTAATTGTTGTGAGTAAAATTAATCTATCACCTGGTTCAATTTCCACATGGTATCAGTGCCATTGTAGATTGTTTCTCTCCTTCAAAAATTGTTTTGCAGGTTTGAAATCAGTGACTGGGAGCCTTCTACTGACAGTCGAGACATATTTTCTAAGCTATGGATCAATCATAGAAAACTATCTTAACTCCCTTCAATTTATTTGAATGGAAAGAAGAGATGGAGATACTGTTGAGAGCGAAAGGCCTCTATAGGGTGACTATGGCAATAGAAGCAGAGCCCAATGCAGCTACAGAGAAGATAAAATGGCACAACAGGAGGGATGAGGCTTATGGCCTCCTGTGTCTGAGTATTTCCAGAGACCTCCTTTTCCATCTCGATGGATTGACATCACCAAATGAAGTATGGGAGAAGCTTTCTGATACTTTTGGAAAGACAGATGAGATGAGGGGACATCAAATCGAAAATGAGCTGATTTCTCTGAGTCCAAATAGCTTTGAATCCCCGCAGCTATATTTCTCCAAGTTCAAAGCACTAGTTTTGCAGCTGAAACAGTGTGGGATCGAAAAGAAAGATGATCAACTCGTACTGGCCATCCTCTCGAATCTAGGCCCTGATTATTCAGTGTTTGTTTCGACCTTCTATGCCACAAAACTAACAGCTCGAACCTAGAAGATGCCTAGCCTTGCAGATTTCATGGAATCTCTCACACAAGAACAGGACAAGCTGGTGATGATGGGCACCATCAAACCATCCAAAGATCAAGCTTTGATTGCTGGAGATTTGAAGGTGGACTCAAAAGGAAAAAAGAAAGCTAAAAAGCCACCTGAGCAAAAGAGAGACAAGAAACAGTCTCCGGAGGATCCACAAGGTCCCAAGAAGAACTACCAGAAGAAGAAAAACAAAGGTGAAATGAACAAGTGCGCATACTGCAATAAGGGAAATCACTCTGAAAAATCTTGTATGAAAAAGAAAATTGATATGCTGACCCAACTCCTGGAGAAGAATGGGATCTCCCTTCCAGAAATTTTATATGACAGAGAGAGAGTTCATGCATTGGTTGTTGGCACATCAAGCTCACCCAGTTTTATCATTGATTCTGGAGCTTCAAGACACATGGTTTCGACTAAGGAGGCATTCTCCTCACTGGACAAGTCGAAAGGACCATCTATAGTACTGGGATATGACTCTCTCACTGAAATTTTGGGTAAAGGAAGCATAGATCTTGATCATGGTCAGTTCACCAATGTGCTGTATGTGCCTGGTCTTGCCTCCAACCTCCTATCAGTGTACCAGATGACCCACACTGGGTCTCCTAAGAAATTCATATTCTCCCCTGATGAATTTGAGATCACATAAATCTCAACTGGTAGAGTCATTGCAAAAGGAGTTACGAATCATGCTCAAAAGGTATACATGTTCTCACACTTCCTACCTTACTCAAACCCCTTCGCTCTTCTGATTCATGCTAATGAAGCAAGCAAGATTTGGCATGAAATATTTGGCCACCTAAACTAAAAATATATTTCTAATATTATTGAAAAAGAGATGGTCATAGAGTTTCACAAGATAAAATTTTCGAAAGGATTCTGCCAAGGTTGTATCCTAGGAAAACACCCAGAGCACAAATTTGAGAGAGCTAGTCATGAGAGAACCTCTGCACCCCTCGAGATGATCCACAGTGATGTTGCTGGTCCGTTCCCTCATATTTCCATGATTCAGGCCAAATATGCATTGAATTTCATTGATGACTTTTCTAGGTATTGCTAGGTTCATTTCCTGAAACACAAGTCTGAAGTTTTTGGCCTATTCAAAGTCTTTAAGGCTTTGGTTGAAAACCAGTCTGGAAGGAAACTCAAGGCCCTCAGATCTGAAAATGGTGGTGAGTATGTCAAGTCTGAGTTTATTAATTATTGTGTAGATGCAGGTATTCAGATGCAACATTCTATCCCTTACACACCACAGGAAAATGGTGTTACTGAGAGGAAGAACAGATCACTGAAGGAGATGGCAACATGCATGATGGAGGCCAAATATTTGCCACCAAAGTACTGGGCTGAAGCTATCAACTATGCAGCCTATATTAAGAATAGGGTGCCTCACAAACAACTTGATGGCATGAATCCCTTCGAAGCATGGAGTGGGCACAAGCCAGATATGACCCATTTCAGGATTTTTGGCTCGAAGGCTTGGGCTAGAATTCCAATAGAGAAGAGGAAGGCTTTGCAGCCCCAAAGACAAGAGTGTCTTTTTGTTGGATACTCTGAAGATTAAAAAGGGTACAAACTGATAAATTTGAGCACAAACAAATCCTTCATCGAAAGGTGTGTTCAGTTTGAAGAAGAACCCCTTGCAGCAGTGGAAGTTGGTGAAGCCTCTTCACCACCTGAACCTCAAGAAGTAAGTAAAGAGTTTGTTGAACATGCTGATTCTGATTTGTCTGATGGATATGAGTTTATTGCATACCCTAACATCCCTAAAAGGCCAAAATGGGAATCCAAGACACTACATGCAGCAGGTGAGCTAGCTCAGGATCCCAATGACCCAAGGAGGACTAGATCTCAGTTTGAGAGTGGTCTATGCATGAAGGATCCTATGTTTGCTGAAAAATTCTATTTGATGGTGGAGTCTGATCCTCAAACATATGAATAAGCAGTAGGATATCCAATATGGAAAACATCCATGAAGGAGGATTTCATCTCACTCCAGAAGAGCAACACATGGGAGCTAGTGGATCTTCCCCCAGGGAGAAAACTAGTACAGTGTAAGTGGGTCTATAAGACAAAATTTGCTGCTGATGGTTCACCACTGAACTACAATGCCAGATTGGTAGCCAAGGGCTACTCACAGGTTCATGGCATAGATTACAATGAGACATTTTCCCCAGTGGAAAATATGGATTCCATCAGGCTAGCCTTAGCCATTGCAGCCTCAAGGCAATGGGAGGTACTTCACATGGATGTAAAATGTGCCTTCCTGAATGGAGATATCACTGAAGAGATATATATGCAGCAGCCTCAAGGCTTTTCTACTAACCCTTCTCTTGTGTGCAGGTTGAGAAAATCATTGTATGGGCTAAAGCAAGCCCCCAGGGCTTGGTATGCCAAGATCGATAGATTCTTGCTATCACTGAATTTTGTTCGGTGAAAATCAGATCCAAATGTCTATTTGAAGTTAGTTAATGGTTTTTTAATGATCATTGTGTTATATGTTGATGATCTCCTCATTACAGGAAGCTCAAAGGCTGAGATTGATTCCTTAAAAGGAGCTATGAACCAAGCCTTCTTCATGACATATTTGGGACTCTTAGGTCAATTTTTGGGGCTTGAGATTGCTCAAACCAAATCTGGAATGAAGGTGCACCAGTCCAAATATTCCTTGGACTTGCTGAACAAATTCAAAATGAAGGATTGCAAAGCAAGCAAAACTCCTTTCCTTTCAGGAGTGAAGCTGGAAGAAGCCGATTCTTCACCGATGGTAAACAATACAATGTATAGGAAATTGATTGGATGTTTGTTGTATCTGACACATACTAGAACTGATATTTGTTATGCAGTAAGTGTGGCTTCTAGATTCATGGATCAGCCTCAAGAAATCCATTGGAAAGTAGCCAAAATGATCCTTAACTTTGTTCAGGGAACAAGGACACATGGGATCTTCTATAAAGCAAAATCTGATCTTGAATTGATTGGATTTACTGACAGTGATTGGGTAGGTGATAGCACAGATAGAAATTCCACATCAGGATATGTGTTCATGCTTATAGAAGGGCCAATCAGCTGGTCAAGCAAGAAACAGAGTGCCATTGCACTCTCATCTACAGAAGCAGAGTACAGAGGAGTTGTTAATGCAACAACTCAATGTTTATGGTTGCAGGGTTTACTTAGAGAGTGTGGCTTCGAACCAGAGTACTCAACTACCATCTACTGTGATAACCAGAGTACCATTCAAATATGCAAATATCCAGTTCAGAAGCAAAGAACCAGACACATTGAGATCCATATGCACTACATCAGAGAACTTGTGCATGATGGCACCATTCACCTACTCTTCTGATCATCTTCAGAACAAGTAGCTGATATATTCACCAAATAATTTTGTGAGAAGACCTTCAGGAATCTCAAATCACTGATGGGGATTGTTGATCATGCTATGAAAGCATGAGTGAAGACAGGATTCTACAATTTTGTTTTACAGTCCATGTTTAAGGGAGGATTTTCCCAAGTTGGTTTTGCCTCTTTCCTTATTTAAATGGACATGCAGTATGTAAAGGGTGACTAAGCCTTGTTGCTAGGCCCTATAATTTTCTGATATATTACTCATAATTCAGGCTTAAGGGGGGGTGTTATAATAATCAACCCATATTTTACCCATTTAGACATTAATTTAATTATTTCTGTCTTATTAGCCTAGTTCATGTGTCCCACCTTGTGCAAGTTGTCTATTACCTATCCATAGTGGTAAAAATTTCCTTATTTGACTCATGTAGCACATGGGAAATCCCAAGGAATCAAATATGCTTTATTCATGGCCTCCTAGGTGCCCTTCTGCTTTTTCTGCTTTATTCCCTGCTTTTTCAGTGTTTTAAGGCAAATAGAAAAGCTAGACTAGGTGAGGTGAACTAGTTTTTTGTCCTCTTCATACTCCACTCTTTTCTCCATGAAAAAGCATGTATGAGCCTGCCATTCCACCACTCTTTAGCTTGCCTAAGCCATTTTTCTAATTCGTGAGCTCCATGACAGATTTGGGATCAACTTTTTACACGTATGGGGGATTTGCTTATTTTTAGTAAGCCTGCTTTATGCTAGATTCGAATTGCTCCTCATGCATTCGAATCCATGATGTATGTTATTTATTCATAAACCTATTTTATTACAGGGTTGGCTATTGTACACTAATTTAATACAGTTTAGTGTTCAGCTCCAATTTTCAGTCTCTTTGTGAGTGATTTTGCATGATCAATTGTTAATTGTTGTGAGTAAAATTAATCTATCACCTAGTTAAATTTCCACAATGCAAAGTGGAGAAGGATGAATATCAGCTTATCCTTACCATTCTCACAAATATCAATATAGACTACTCAGTATTTGTATCAACCTTCCAAACAATAAGGCTCACTACTCCAAATTGGAAGATTCCCAGTCTTGATTCCTTCATCTAATCTCTCACTTCTGAGAATGATAAATTTATCCAAATGGGGATCATTCTATCTCCCAAAGATCAAGTTCTGGTTGTAAGAGGAGATAAGGTAGTGAATGAAAAAAGGAAGCAAAGAGATGAGTCTCCTGTGAAGAAAGAGCAATCAAAGGATCCTTTAGGTTCGAAGAGAAGAAAGAAGAATAGCAAAGGCAAGGTCCTCTTCTCTTATTGTGGAAGTGGATTTCATTCATAAATCTCTTGTATGGGAATACAACTTGATGAAATGGCTCTTCTTTTGATGAAACATAACATTTATGCACCTACTAGCGCAATGAAGGATGAATCTGAATAAGAAGATGAATAATACCAAAGGAAATGCCATGCAATGAAGGCTTGCTTCTCATCAGCACATGTCTTCCTCATTGATTCTGGAGCTTCCAACCATATGGCTACATCCAAAGAATCATTCTCTTCTTTTCAGTCCTTTGATGGTTCTAGTATTCATACGAGGAATAACAATTAATTCTAAACAAAAGGGAAGGGATCTATTAATCTTGAACATGGAAGGTTCAAATATTTTCTATTTCTTCACTTCCTAGTTTCAAACTTGTTATCTGTCTATCAGATGACCCATACTAGATCTCCAAAGCAAGTGATATTTGGTCTTGAATCAGTGGACACCATAGATATATCTACTAGTAACATTGTAGCGAAGGCTGTTGCAAATCATTCTTGAAAAGCATATGGGTTCTCACATTTCATGCCTTATTCAAAACTAGTGCACTCTCAGCAGCCACTTGCAAGGGAAGGTAAAAAAATTGCATCTACTTCTTTTGTAGCTTCTACTAGTATTGCAGATCCATCTTTATCAGTTTATGAGATTGAGATTTAGGGTGATTCAATTATAGATTTAGTCCCTAATTCCATACTGGAAGCTAGGAATATGATTGGAAACCCACCTAACACTCAGAAAGGAAAGACCCCTGCGCTATGCCATGCAATATTACCTCCTTCATAGAGATGCAATAGACTCCCTACAAGATGCTACATGGAAAGGGCTCAGTATCACTACATTTAGAAGAATAGATGTGATCATGTGCCTCTTCATCTAGCAAAAGACAAAGGTTACATTCCTCCTTCCTTCCATCATCAATTTTGGAGAAGAAGGAGAAGTATACATGCCAGGCCCCAGAATACCTATGCATAGCACACCATGCATGCCGCTTCACTACCTCACAGAGATGAAGATTGCATAAACATATTTTCAAGTTTTTCAAACTTGAGACCTTATTCTACCTGCTTTGATAGAGGGGGGATTTTTTCCCATGTGGTTTTTTCCCTAGCTCCTTGTACTAAGCAGTTAGTTTATTTTACTTGATGTAATGGGTGACCTATGGTCTTAGTTACTAGTGCCCACAAATTGTCCAAGTTAGCATTCAGGGGGGGTATTAGGATTATTAATCCTCCCTTGTCCAATTCGGTCATATGTCTAAATAAATAGTCATGTATAAATTGAGAGTCCATCCAGTATATTTTTAGTCACTAGCACCATTGGGTCTACTTGGCCTAATTGGGGCACATGTTTCAGTTACTAAAGTGTGGGGAACACTAATTGAGGCCTACTTCCACTAGTTTCACTTGCATGCATTAGTTTAGGAGCCTCCTAGACCAATACCTACAATTTAGGATCCACTTGTCATGTCCCAAATTTTGAATTGGGTCACAATGGCCAAATCACATTTTCCACATTCATGAAATTTTTCAAAAGGATGCTAAAAGTCAAATAATTGCCAAGGAGGAAAATCACTAGTTTCCTAGGTTGGGGGTGGAAGCTTTGAGATTTGGAATAAGGGGGATAATAAATGATGTTTAGACATTAGAAGGGGATAAATATTTAATAATCTATCTTATTAAATAAATACAAGATAAAATGGAAGTGACAATGGAGCATGAAGACACATGGAGACTATGGAGCCCACATTAGCTAGAATTCCTATGTTAAATGGTATCTTTCTCTTGAAAATTTGAATATATGGGAATTATAATGTTTTTGTATGGATTATAATGTTAATATACTTGTCCATATACTTCATAGGTCTAAATTGGGATGAAGTGTAACGTACATGGGAGAGGAAGAGCCAAATGGGAGTTTCATGGACACTTGGCTAGATTCCCCTTACATTTATGACAGCTATGACAACAATGATGGAGATTCCATGACAGTTATGACCCAATTCAGATCTGAAGGCTGACATACTGACATACTAACATGTCAGGCCTCAATACAGAATCTTGGAGGTCGAAATTGGGAGTTGGAGAAGGCCAAGACGCTCCTACTCAAATTTGGGAGAAGAGGGAATGTGAAGAGAGAGGCCACATGGCATAGCATGAACAGCCACACCAATTTGACTTGGATTTGGTTTATGGATGGATTTGGAACCTTATAATACCAATATTTTTTATAAAATACAGGGATCATCCATGATAAGAAGCTTTTTCTCATTTGTGAAATTGTCATCTGTGAATTGTGAGCGCCAGTGGATGACTAGTTTTCTTGCTTAAGCCAATTTCGAGGGTGAAAGATTCCCATCCTAGTTGGTGTTTTGAAGGGCCACTCAGGTATTTCATGGAGATTTAATGAATTCTTATTTTCAAGTGTAATCTACAGGAAATCATGTGGATTCTTCTATTTCAGCACTCTCTTTCAACTATTTCTAGTTTTCACACCATATTCATGCCAATGGAGGGATTGCGCTTTGGGTGAGCTATTGATCTCTTTGGGGAAGATTATAATTATAATTATATTATGTTTTTTTTTTTTAACAGAAACTATGAACATAAATATATAAAAGGGGTCTGCGCACAGCCATGCGTTACAGAGATGGTAGCTTCAGCAGAAAATGTACATCAAAAGGGCTGTCAAAGAGGACCAGCCATGGGATTGTCCAAAATGCCCTGCAAACTGACTGTTCAAAGCTTCTAAGACTGCTATAGGGGTAAACCCTTACAAACTGAAAACATATAAGGAGGCAAAAAAACATTAAACATAGCTTAGAGGGAACAGATTACTACATATTCCTGTTGTTTCTCGGCTGAACTACTGACTCCTCTTCCATGGGGAGGGCCGCTTCAGCAACTTCGCCATTGATTTCACCATTAACTCGGCTGGCCTGATGCATTTCAATGAATCTCTGCAGGTCCTCTTGAATTCTGTCCATTTTCCCATGCATAACCCGAAGGCTGCTCTCATTATCGTCAATGCGGGCGTCGTTATTGCTCACTTGCTGGGAAGTATAGCTTACTGTTTCAGCCATCTTCTTTATCTCCTCACTCATTTCTTTGGTATCCACAATGTTAATGGCCAGAAGCTCATAAATCCGGTGAATATTCTTCTTAATATCCACCCAATCGCCTCCATGAGCCATACCTTTAACCCCAGGTGAAATGGACAGACTAGCAAACAAATTTATAGGCACACTGACAGAATTACCTGAAGTTCTACGGTGAATCTTGGTTGTAGAGAAGAGAGAATTGAGCACCTCGAACTCATATGACAACGAGAATTTACCTGCCTGGTAGAGGCCCAAGGATCCCACAACGCCCAGTACCCTGCTCTGCCCGGAGTCCAAACCCCAAACGCTGCCTGTGTCCCTTTGCTCAGCAACCCGAAACTCTGGCTGACTGAATCCTGCGCCAGAGGACAATACTGCCAAGACGAGCCAATCTTTCACCAACGAACACGATATTGGGAGAACCTTCCAGGGGAGGGCCTGCAGCCACCCTTCGCTAACACCCAGGACCACCTGCCCCAGTATTCTTTGAATTTCGAATATGCCAGGGGTTGCAGAGGAGGAGTTCCGGAGCGACATTCTGGAGTCGAAGAAGGAGGAAGGACCGGGATAAACAAAACTCCAAACGTGCGAGAGGTAAATGCGAAGACTCCAGAGGCTTGCAAGAATTAAGATGGACATGACCGATTGCTTGGAGGTTCGAGGAGGGATACACGCGGCGCAGGGAGGAGTATGGACTTTTAAAAGCTTGCAGCCGGCGAAGGACAACAGCAGCGGGGAGGCGTAAATGCAAGGGATGAGGAGGCTCGAAGAGTGGGAAGGGTGAAGAGGGATGGGTAAACCCATACCCCAAACACAAATCCTTCTCCACCTTAGGCTTAGGCATAAAACCTTATAGAAAGGAAAAAAATAAAGCCTTCTCCTCCTTATCAAGAGGACAATCCAAATTTCAATATATAATGTGAGCCACATGCATATTGCCTGATTCATTAAGGAATATAATGGTGGGAGGGAGGGTCCCCATCCAGTTTGTAAACTCCTTGTGAGAGAGTTTCCCCAATGTTAGCCATAGCGTCAGCAGCTTTATTGTTGGTTCTAAGGATGTGAAAGGGCTGGAAGGAGCGATGCCAAAGAGATTTGACTTTATTATACAGGCGTCGACATCTGACAGCTCCCGAGGGGTAACCATTAATCAATTTGGAGATGACATGCTTAGAGTCTCCAAAAATTAAGACCTTACGGTGAATTTTGTCCTGAAGAAAACGCAGACCTTGAAGCAGAGCCAACCATTCTGCTTCGTTATTGGTCCTGATCCCTAACCCCCATGCAAAGGAATGTTCAATTTTCCCGCCGGGGTCAAGAATGACCCCCCCCCGCGCCTGCCACCCCTAATTATAATTATATTATGTTATGATGTATATTATCTGTATTTAAGTTTTATAATAATCTCAAGTCACCCAAAATAATTCATGTAAAAATTTTGAACAATGAAGAAATAGTGTCATTTCCCCACTATCTTGTTGTGAACCATTGTAATGCTGATGATTTCGAATTGGGATAGAATTTAATTGTAAATTTATGATTGTAATAATTTAAATAGCCTCTTTTATTCATTCTCATAAATTTTCAAGTCTAAATTCCCAATATTTGTATGTCAAAATGACTTTTAATGAGCGAACAATGACCATTTCCACTCCATTTTGATATATGCCATGTTAATGCTTATTATTTCAAATGGAGGAATTTATCTCTGATAAATTTATGATGTATGGACTGTAATTAATGTTTATTTAAAGTATCATTTTGATTAATTAATCATTGGAATCCATTTTACTCATTTTTATTGCATTGGGAGAAGATTTGGTGCATTTTCCCCAAGGGTCGAAATTGTGACTTGGGAGTTGTTTTGGAAAGAGTCATAACAGACTGTATAAACTGAATGATGATTCATATGAGAATTTTAAAATGTTCCTCACACATAACCATCCTATTTTAATAAATTCAAGTGACTTTGGGATCATTTGTGAAGCCATTTCCGACAATTACCCAGGGGGAATTGGAGCCCCAATTTGCTAGTAAAGACTCCTACTTTGAACAGAACATTAAACAAGTTTTTAGAAGTAATTGGGAGGTTAAAAAACATACATGATAATTATATTTAAGTTATATTATCATTCATGTACCTTTATATAAAATTTGGAAGCATTTTGGTCAATTTGGAGGTCTAGACATCAAAACTAGTCAAGAGCCAAAATTGGGGAAAAAATTGGAAAATTGGGCATTTTAATAAAATTCCAAAAAGGGGACATTACAGTGGTATCAGAGAATGATCTTGGCACCTGATTTGTTCTGATATTTATGGGTACAATAATTCAGTGACCACCATTATATATTGAAACCGAAAGTGCTTTTTTTGAAGAGGAAAAAAAAAGTAGGAGAAGAAGGTAGTTTTTTGGAAACTATGACTAGGCATGAAAAGAGAACCTCATATGATGGTGAGGAGATAATAAAAAACATGGAACCTATATTTGAATACATGACCAATAATATTTAAGAAATGACCAAGAATATTATGAAAGGATTTGAATTTTTTTCTATCCAAAGTTGGGAAAAATATATTGATTTTTAGAAAACCAAGGATAAAAATGCATCAGTTTGCTTGAAGGAGCAAAAGGAGGAGACCCATGAACCACCTAGTTATGAAATAGGTGGAGTAGAAGAAGTATTACATGAAGAGGATATAAATTAAATCCCAAGTGAGTCTTAAAAATATGAAGAGACATCACATGAGAAAGAATAAGTTTTTATTGAAAATAATGAAGATAATTTTGAGACACGTGCTACCTTGGAAATGAACCAAAGAACATCTACTGATGGATGCTTGAACTATGAAGGAGTACCTACTGATGGGTGCTCAAAACTCTATGTTGGTGACATAGAGATAAATTTTGGAAGTGTTTCTACAAGACAAATTTCCATTAAACATGAAAATGAAGACCTTGTAGCAGTTGAAGAAGAAACAAGATCAACTTCCCCATCACCACTTGAGCTTCATGAAGTTGGTCCAAGCAAGAAGGAAGAATATGAGGAGGTTCATTTGCAAGAACCTAATTTTCTTGAAGGCTCCTTAAATATGAATGAAAATAAGATCCAATAGGACCTTAGCATACTCCATGAAACTCAAGCATTGGTATCAAATTCTCGTTGGAGAGCTACTTCCTTGGAGGATCCATCCTTCCTTGACGACATGGAGAAGATCCAAAGAGCAATGTGCAACATCAAAGGTAATTTAATGTCTTTTATTTTTGATAGAAAACATGTCATTGAGCTTATTGAATGGTTACATGAATCCTACTTGAATAATAATGAAGTTATTGATAAGCTCACAATTCAAAATGAGCAACTTCTTGAAAAGTTGGAAGACACTTGTTTTTCCTCCGATGTTTCAAATTTTCATAAGGTAGATTTCTTAGAGGATTATCATGACATGATGGATCATGAGAAACATGAAAAATTGCAGGTTCTTTATTTGCTTGAGGATTATAGTGATGAGATCCAATCACTAGTAATGGTGGAAGAGGAACTTGAGTTGCCTCTTGAAAATGGTTACACAATGTTTGAAGAAGTGCATAATTCCACCACCTTGGAACCAACCCATGAGGAATTTTTTTCATTTTATAGGGAGGTGAATAATCCTACCCCTATGGATACTTCACATTATGATAATCTTTCACTTACTGATCATTTGGGTGAGTTTGTTTTTTATCCTACATCCTACACTTCTAAGTTTTGCAGCAGTCATCCTAATGAAGTATGGGTGAAAGGTTTCTTTTTGATGGTGCCACATTAAGAGCATGGAAATTCTATTTCTCCTTTTGATGATGGAATTATTAAAGAATAATATTATTTAAATTTTCAGCAGCATCCTTCTTTTTATTATGATTATACACATCTACATGGGTGCACCTATGATGTTCATTTAAGACACTTAAACACTCATGGTTTTTCTTTCTCAACACTTGGTTCATTTGATGTTGGAGGAACTTCATCCAACACTTGGGTGAAGAGGGATATGATTGAGGAAAATTATTATTGGCAGAAACATCCTATGTTATTTCATGATTATATACATATTCATGGGTGTATTGATGAGACTTCTTTGATCCACTTGAAGTCTTCATGTTTTCTTTACTCATTATTTGGTTCATATTTTGGTTGAGGTTATTCATTCAGTCCTTGGATGAAAGGAAATATGGCTGATTATATTGATGCACATTATGTATATTTGGAGTAGAATAGTGTAACATGGGATCCTCACCTATGTCATTGGATTAGATTTTGTTGGTCACTTGAAGCTTGTATGCACTTGGAAAATGGTAGTCTACTCATTGAGAGGTATAAGCACTTTCATGATTTATTGGTGAGGCACATCCTTGATGTACATTATTATTATGTTTTTATATACTTTGATGATATATATTATGAACTCATGATGTTTTGAAGAATGCATACAAGAAAATGGGATCCAGGAATTCTCTTTTCAAATGGTATGGGTTGGAGAGCACTCTTAATTATTGGAGTGCAATGCAAGCAATGGGACCCTGGTATAGTTTTTAGTCCGATTGATTTCAAATTATTTGGGAAACAAGTAGTATGGGAGATGGATTCCCCACTTCAAAATGTGATATTAATAAGAGTAGTGCAGTAGAAATAATGGTGGTTCCTCTCTGAAATATTCATGGAATCTCAAAGACTCAAAGTGGGAAGCTTAGTGGAAACTTCAAAGAATCATACAGAAAGCAGGTTCTTCAACAACCATGTTTGAAATTGCTTGAGGACAAGAAATATTGGAAAGGGAGGATTTGTAATGTCCCAAATTTGGAATTGGGTCACAATGGAAAAATCAAATTTTCCATATTCATGAAATTTGTCAAATGGATGCTAAAAGTAAAATAATTGCCAAGGAGGAAAATCACTAGTTTCCTAGGTTAGGGGTGGAAGCTTTGAGATTTGGAATAAGGGGAATAATAAATAATATTTAGGAATTAGAAGGGGATAAATATTTAATAATGTAGCTTATTAAATCAATACAAGATAAAATTTAAGTGACAATGGAGCATGAAGACACATGGAGACTATGGGGCCCACACTAGCTAGAATTCCTATGTTAAATGGTATCTTTCTTTTGCAAATTTGAATATATCGGAAGTCTAATGTTTTTGTATGCATTATAATGTTAATATAATTGTCCATATACTTCATATTTAGAAATTGGGATGAAGTGTAACTTACATGGGAGAGGAAGATCCAAATGGGAGTTTCATGGACACTTGGCTAGATTCACCTTACATTTATGACAGTTATGACACCAATGATGGATATTCTATGACAGTTATGACCCAAGTCAGATATGAAGGCTGAAATTCTGACATATTTAAATTTAAGGCCTGAATAGAGCATCTTGAAGGTCGAAATTTGGAGTTGGAGAAGGCCAACAGGCTCTTACTCAAATTTGGGAGAAGAGGGAAGGTGAAGAGAGAGGCCACATGGCATAGCATGAGAAGCCACACCAATTCGACTTGGATTTGGTTTATGGATGGATTTGGAACCTTATAATACCAATAATTTTTATAAAATACAGGTATCAGCCATGAGAAGAATATTTTTCTCATTTGTGAAATTGTCATTTGTGAATTGTGAGAGTTAGTGGATGACTAGTTTTCTTGCTTTAGCCATTTTCGAGGGTGAAAGATTCCCATCCTGGTTGGTGTTTGGAAGGGACACTCACATATTTCATGGAGATTTAATGGAGTCTTATTTTCAGGTGTAATCTACAGGAAATCATGTGGATTATTCTATTGCAGAACTCTCTCTCAACTATTTCCGGTTTTCACACCATATTCATGCCAATGGAGGGATTGTGCTTTGGGTGAGATATTGATCTCTTTGGGGAAGATTATAATGATAATTATATTATTTTATGATTTATATGATATTTATTTCATTTTTATAATACTCTCAGGTATAAAGAATCAAAATAATTCATGTAAAAATGTTGAACAATGAAGAAATAGTGTCATTTGCCCACTATCTTGTTGTGAACCATTGTAATGATTATGATTTCAAATTGGGAGATCCTTTAATTGTCAATTTATGATTGGAATCAGTTAAATATCATATTTTATTCATTCTAAAAAAATTTCAAGTCGAAATTCCCAAGAGTTGTATGTCAAAATGACTTTTACTAAGCAAATAATGACCATTTCCAGTCCATTTTGATATATGCCATGGTAATGATTATTATTTCAAATAGAGGAATGTATATCTGATAAATTTATGATGGATTGAATTTAATTAATGAGTATTTAAAGTCTCATGTTTATTACTTAAGCATTGGAATCCATTTTACTGATTTTTATTGCATTGGGAGAAGATTTGGTGCATTTTCCCCAAGGGTCGAAATTGTGACTTGGGAGTTGTTTTGGAAAGAGTCATAACAGAATGTATAAAATAAAAAATGATGCATATGAGACTTTGAAAAGGTCAATTACACATAAAAATCCTCTTTTAATAAATTCAAGTGACTTTGGGATAATTTGGGAAGCCATTTCCGGCAATTACCCATGTGGAATTGGAGCCCCAATTTTGCTAGTAAAGACTCCTACTTTGAACAGAACATTAAAAAAGTTTGTAGAAGTAATTGGGAGGTAAAAAAACATACATGATAGTTATATTTAAGTTATATTATCATTAATTTAACTTCATATAAAATTTGGAAGCATTTGGGTCATTTTGGAGGTCTAGACATCAAAACTAGTCAAGAGCCAAAATTGGGGAAAAATTAGAAAATTGGGCATTTTAATAAAATTCCAAAAAGGGGAAATTACACCACTAGGAGTGCCAATACCAAAATAGGTTATTTGATTTTATTTGGTGACTATTCAAGCTAAGTTAGGAGTCAGTTACATTCAGTTCTAGTCCTCTACATTCAGTTAGCGCTTAGTTTGCATGGCTGCATGTAGGAGGAGTGCATTTCTCACCTACCACAATCAATTAGCCTTAGTAAACACTGAATGTAACACTTGATTTTTGTTTTATAACTTTTATAAAATTTGGTGATGGTTTACACAAGGGCAGTTAACCATTGAGTCCTTCTGATAATGATTTAGACAAGGTCTTAGTTACCTATAGTCAAGCAGAGTGTAATCAATTTGAATTTACTCATGTTGATTTGAATTTATTGTGGCTATTTAGCCATTGTATTTAATTGTAATTATTGTCTAATTAATTTTGATTAATGAAAGCATTCACAGTTGCAAGCCATTTTTGCACTGTTTCATTGTTCAATTGCCGAGTAAATTGTGAGATCTATTTTGTGAGTTGTGTGTTTGTCTACAGATCTATGTGCTCAATTTATAGTAAGGAGGGGAAATGATCCATTGAATGTTCTTGTATACAAATAACACAAACACAATTTTTTTTATAGGGAACACTCCTCCAGTGGGTGCTTTTTACAATGTTTAGGTAAAAATATAGATAGAACTCCATTATGTTCTTATTGTTTTTTATTAAATTGAAATGCATCTAATTGTAAACTAAGAGTACCAAGAATATCAGTTTTAAAACATTCTAGTAATCTAACTAAATGAATTTTGGTCACATCACATGTTATATTTTTATTAGCTATAGAGAAATTGTGTTAGATTCCATTACCAAATATGGATTGAATCTATTAGTACTTCCTACAAATATCACAAATACATCCAAATGACAATTGAGAGACATCCCCATTCCCCATTAGATTAAGTATATTCATTGATTCATCTGAGACCCACCTTAAAAATATGATTTTAATGGTGTCAATATATAATTTGTGTTGTTTGGATCAATGAAGATTATATTGAAATCTCTCAAGGTAATATTCCAAGCTCTCCTCCTCTTTCTGTGCATCTCAAAATATTTCTTTTCTAATATCCCTATATTTTCAATAATCCTGATATTTTTTAACAAAGATATTTCTCATTTAATCCCATGTTCAAATGATATCCCCTCCTAATCCCTTAAACCTACATAGTGTTGAGTCTTTTAGGGTAGCATGAAATAAATTGAGCTTCTGGAAATCATTTGAATAACCATAAATTTGACATAAAATATCAAGTTCAAACAAAAAGGCATTAGGATCATCACTTACCGACCCATGGAAGTGAGGTAGTGGATATGGAGCATTTCTTTTAATCTATACATTTTTTATAGGATCGTAATGGGGAACATCAATTTTACCTCTTCCTCATTGAACTGTTCATTCTCTTGGTGCATATTCACTTCACCATATCCTTCTTATATAGATCCTCGCCCAAACAAGTTGTACTATTTTTGGGATGTAGAGAATCTGAGCCAAAAATTGGGTTATATCCTTCTCTATTTTTTTTTTGTTTTTTGGATCCAAAAAAAATTGTTTCTTCTCTAGGGCCTTTCAAAAAAATAGGAGGCTCCATTATTGTAATTTCTACAAACATATGCTATTTCAAACTTTCAAAGGACAAATGTTCTTTCGATCTCTATTGCTGAATTCTTACTTGTAGATGCTCCTTTAGAATTATTTCCTTCCAACTTGTTAGTAGATGTGGGAGCTTTTCCAAATGTGATAGTTGGAACTACCCTTTTTTCACTTTAATAAATCTATCATATTCCTATTCATACGATGCTAATAATATTCTAATTTCAATAAAACAACATACTTACTAAGAAATTTTTTACCTCCTTTCTTACCATTGTTTTCTTAGCGAATCTAATATGAGAGAACCAAGAAAACCACTCAATTGAAAAATGAAAACAAATATTTTAGATTGCAGATAAACTAAACCCTAATTCCTTTACCACTTCCCTAAAAAATATGACAAAATATTGGTGAATTTAATTACGTAAGTTCCAATAATTAATTATCAATCCAAAACATGTAGGCTTATGAAGTGTTAGAAAAATATATGCATAATTAGGGAAGAAAACATAATCTAGAGGATAAATTTAATAAACCAATTATTAGAAGCTTGCATTAAAATAGACAAGGTCATATAATTCTCTTGAATTACAATGTTTTGCTCGTATACATCATGTTAATATAATATTATGATTTGTTCCTTTTTTTATTTCAATAAATATTCTATAGATTCTCAAAGAATAAATTTGTAACTTAAATCAATCTTCAACACACACGTGCTTACTTTTCTAAATCAATTAATCCCAAGATCAAATAGATAGGAATAAGAGCCTTAGTCTATTCACACAACCAACTATAAGAAATCTCTATTCACATAAGCAATTACAAGAAATATATGTTCACATAACCAGTTATAGTAAATTTCGATAGTTCTTTCATAATTGGATTTCCTCAATGTCTTATTTATATTTATAAAACTTTCATTAAGCTTAAATAGTCAATACAAGATTATTTGAAACTAAACCAAACCCTGGACACTCAGATTTTCTTTTTAGGTTTAGTGACCCAAAGGCTTACTAGATCTCCCACAGTGAAAATACACGATTAGTTTCTACAAAAATACCAAAACACATACACTCCTAACGCCCCAATAATCAAGCCAACGTGCTCAACTTAAGAAGATAATTGTTGAAAACATGAAGAAGAAACAAGTGGAATAAGCAACGCAGTTGCTTAGTACCTGCCACTTATGCAAGAAACAATGTAAAGTAAATTAGCATCGGACATCATTCATGGTCATTTACAACTCCATGAGTGAATTAGGCGTTAAGTATCCCTTCGTAGTCTTATGAGAAATTTTTGGTAGACATGAAACACCTAACACTAGACACTACCATCCATAGCCTCATAAGCGATTTAAGGAATACATAGCCCTTCATAGTCACGAGAACTATTTTTTATAAGCATTATGCACCCAACAATAAAGTAGTAAGTGACATATTGATTGAGATATATATAATTTACGCAATGTAGTGGACCATTCATAACTCAAGAGTCATTTAAGGCTTACACCGACCTTTATAATCTCAAGAGTGACTCAAGGTCTACATAGTCTGTCATACTTCGATGAGTTATTTTTGGTAAATATTATGCACTAGTAGAAGAATAATAAATGTTCCATAATTTGAAATATACATTATGGATGTGGTGAAGTATGTTACTTCATGAAATGTAAAAATCAATAAATAAGCATTATAATACTAAAAACCATAATTCAAAACTATTATTGAATCTTTAACTTTTAAAATTATTTTTCATATTTAATATTATATTATGTAAAACAACAAAAAAAATTAATTACTCAAAAATATAAAATAATTATTTTCTCAAAATTTAGAATTTTTTCTTTTTTATAATATCCAATTTAGTATTTAAATTTTAAATGACTTTTATAAAAAAACTTTAAAATAAAAACACGTGCCTAATTAATGAGGATAAATTTAAGGTAATAAATTATGTCATTTTCGTTATATAGCTAAATTAGAATAATAAATTATGTCATTTTCCTTATTGCAAAGTTTAAGCTATTTTATGTTAAAATTCATACAACATGTCACATGCCTATTTGTTCATATATATATTTTTGATTATCACACTTTCCATGGTTTTCTAAAGAAAAAGAAAAATGGACATATTTGTCTGGCACTTGCTATTTATGTTTTTTTTACTTTCTAGGCAATTGCGTGAAGAGATTCTGATCTCATATAATGTTTTAAACATTCGTGTGTACCTGCTGGGAAATTGCCAGTTAATAATTTTAAATATATTATCTTGTCATATATTCTCTTAAACAAAGTTGCTCTGAAAAAAAAAATTATCTTCAACAAAGTTGACTTATCTCAGGCGCAACGTTAATCATCTTCCTTATCCATTTCATTTGTGTTTCTCAATATGGATTCCTCTTCTATCTCCATTGTTGCATCTCCCAACACCAGCAGCTGCTACAACTATTATGATGTGTTCATAAATCACAGACGCCCGGATGTCAAAAAAACCTTTGCTACTGATCTCTACCATGCTCTTACCAAACACGGATTGCGAGTTTTTCTAGACATCGAGGAATTGCTGGAGGGAGACAAATTAAATTCTCAAATTGAAAGTGCTATTAGAACAGCGGCTGTCCAAATAGCAATTTTCTTGCCTAGATATGCCTTATCAAGTTGGTGTTTGAATGAGCTTCTCTACATCTTCGAGATGTTGGAGTGGGGGTCTACCATTCTTCCCGTCTTCTACAATGTCAAACCTTCAGATCTTCGGTGGGAGACTAGATTGTATGCTGAATCCCTGCGCTCGCTCGAAAATGAGAAAACATTTGATTTTCAAAGTCATCAAGAGAAGCCAAGATACGATTCTGACAATATCGAAAAATGGAGGAAAGCTCTTTTTGACGCGGCGAATATATGTGGTTTCCACCTGGATAGCTATAATGGGTGAGAGCTCAAACTTTCTTTGTTAGTCTTACCTTTAATTTGTTTAACTCATAAGCATATCACATGTCATTTAGGCATTTCTGAATAGTAATTTTGCTATCAATATGATACAGTGACAAAGGGAAACTGGTAGATAAGGTTGTGCAGCGAGTGCTGGAAAGAACCGAAAAAATACTGCTGGATGTGTCCAGATATCCAACTGGTTTGGACGAGAAAGTTCAAAATTTAGAAAGAACAGTGTTATTGCAACATCAAAACAGGGGTACTAGAGTTGTGGGAATAGTCGGCTTAGGCGGGGTTGGTAAAATGACCATGGCAAAAGAATTCTTCAACCTTCACATCTCAAATTACCATCGATCTTCCTTTTTATTTGACGTCAGAGAAAATGCTGCCAGGAGATCCTTTAATTCCTTGCAGAGTAAAATTCTTCATGACTTGACTAAATCGAATAAGGTGAAAATATACAACAGTGCTGATGGTATAATGAAACTCACAAGGTTTCTTTCATCTTCTCACGAAGTTCTCATAGTTTTGGACGATGTAGACCATGTTGACCATCTGAATGCATTAGTGTTACCAGTGAAGGATGTTCTTCATTCAGGTAGCTTAATTTTGGTTACATCTAGGAGAATGGATGTTCTCACAAGCTCAGACATTCCATAACCATCCATTTACAAGCTAACCGGCTTGAACAGACAACAATCTCAAAAGCTCTTCTGCTCTCATGCCTTCCACCAGTCTCATCCTGTGTTAGGATTTGAACATAAGGTTGAAAATTTTTTGGATGTCTGCGATGGGTTTCCATTGCCACTTAAAGTATTAGGGGTGCTTCTTCGTGGAAAAGAGGATATGGAATATTGGAAAGCCCATTTGTGCGAAATCTCTGAAGTACTTCCAGTAGATATACACGGTAGTCTCAAAATTAGCTACGACAGTCTCAATCCAAGTGAGAAGTAGATATTCTTGGACATTGCCTGTTTTTTTTATAGGAGAAGATAGATGGGACGGATCTAGCTGGGATGGATGGATGGGTTTTCGGAACCTAGAAAACAAATGTCTCGTCAAGGTGGACGACAAAAATCGTATAATAATGCATGATCACCTGAGAGACTTGGGCAGAGATATGGAAAAGAACGAACAAGGATGTTAGCTTCGGCTTTGGCGCCCAAGCGAGGACCTTACGAACCAATCACCTGTAACTATATTTGAATCTCTACTAGCTTTCAAACTAGCGAATTGTGATCTCAAATTTTAAATTGTCAAACATTGCAAGGATGTCAATTATACTGTTCTCATAGGTTTTAGAGAATGATTCAGGTGTGTGGAATCAAAAAATTTCCTGAGAACAGTTGTTTGGTAGCTGATACGAGCAGGCTGCAGCTGCTTAGCGCCTTAAGAAATTTGTTCGGGATTATGGTCACAATGCATTAGTAGAGCTCGAGCGTAAGTGGCAGTGGGTGGTCGTATGAGGAGGGAAGGAACCTTTTAACAAAGATACATTGAAATTTTTTTTATTTTATTTTAACAAATATTATCAATAAATTCATTTTAAAATTCGTTTCAAAACTCTTTCCACATCCAGGAAAGAAGATTGTCAATGAGATATTATATTTGGGAAAAGAAGATTGTCAATGAGATATTATATTTGGGAATTGATGATTAGCAAAGCTATACAAGTAAATTGGTCTTTGAATG